>PISX010012526.1:0-60378 GCA_004024625.1 Mellivora capensis
CATCTCCCCATGTCCTCTGTGTTATTTGTTATGCTCTGCAAATAAGTGAAACCATATGATAATTGACTCTCTCTGCTTGACTTATTTCACTCAGCATAATCTCTTCCAGTCCCGTCCATGTTGCTACAAAAGTTGGGTATTCATCCTTTCTGATGGAGGCATAATACTCCATAGTGTATATGGACCACATCTTCTTTATGCATTTGTCTGTTGAAGGAAATCTTGGTTCTTTCCACAGTTTGGCAACCGTGGCCATTGCTGCTATAAACATTGGGGTACAGATGGCCCTTCTTTTCACCACATCTGTCAGATCTGTGTATTTCCTAATACAGGTGGAGCTGGCAGTTCTAGATTGTGAGTTTAATGTGATCCAGGTGGGTTTTTAACCTGCAAACACTTTGCCCATAAGAAGCTGGGTCTTGGCTTATGTAACCTGAGTAGGTAATCTGTGTTAAATGACTAATTGGCAGGTGGCATGAGCAGCCCCTACCTCCACAGTGGGTACCATTGTGGGAATTCTCAAAGTGGAATGCAAAGAACGAATCTCCCTGAGCATGAACTATATAACTTCTTTTGTAAGTCGACACTAAGGATGTTATTATGTCATGCATCACCCGTCAGCTCTTCACCTGGACTGAGTCAAGAATGGCCATAACCCATGCTGGCAGTGAACTTCCATTTCTTGAGCACTAGATGCAAAAACTCTGATAGGCATTCCTTTTACTCCCCAATTCCTTCCCAATCCTGGTAGACTGAACCCCGTTGATCTATTCAGTGTCTGGTCCTTTTTCTACTAGACTGCTGGAACTTGCTGAGGTAACTAAAGAATGTTATGTTGGTTTTGGTGCATTTTAATTGAAGAAATGTGACATCCTCTTGCGGGTATTACATTCTGTACTTGGAAATCACAGTAGGGTCCACTGATAGGCAAATCACCACGGCCAACTTTGAGTCCTAAAGCCACCTGACCTGCAAGAAGAAGAGCCAACTACCCAGGTGTAATTTCCCAAGAGGCATTAACTCAACCTCATCCCAGACCTTGAGAATTAGGAGTGACAGTAAGAGTGTCCAGCTTTCTGGAAAACCTAGTCCCTGTCTCGCAACAAGATACACCCACGCTTAGCTTATTCACATCTGACTTCTATTTTTTCAAGAATTCACAATTAAACCACTTTTAAGGGCATTATCCAAATATTTTTCAATCGATGGTGGTTTCCGTGTTTTTCATCTCCACTTTACCCATTTTCTCCGCTGCAGAACAAAGGCAGACTTGAAGGGAGACAGATGGGGCAAACATGTGGAAGGTGGGGGCCGCGTTAAATGACAGCTCTGGGGAAGGACAAAAATGGGCTCTCCTCATTATGTTCATGGAACACTAAATATGAAGAAATCAAGCTGCTTTAGGACTCAGACACTTATGGTAGCTCATATTGCATTGGGAGAAAATGTTAACATTAATAGGTTACATAAGAAAAGTGTCCAAGATCAACATATTCGAGGCCAGTATAAATACTAGCATATACATTCAGATATGCAATTACACCATCCGCATGAACACACAGGAAAAGAAAATTCCAATTTGCACAGCTGTGAGGTTTCTTTCAGTTGCCAGCAATTTCGAGAGTGTATTGAAATTTTCAAATTAACTGGGGACATTTTACTCAATTTTATCTCCCAATGCCTTTGTGTCACTTTTTCTTCAAGGTCTGTGCATTTTACTGATTGAAATGCTCAGGCGCTTTCTCATTTATCCATTTCAAAGGAACAGATCATCATTACGGATTCTTTTTGAAAGAATAGTGTCAGAACTTTCTGATATTCCTTTCTGTCTCTTCTTTCCATGTCCTTTGCCTCTTCCTAACCCTTTACTCCCTTTATCTCCACACTCTTCCCCTCCTGGCCGTTGTCTGTGACTTCTTGTGGGAACTTTGCTCAACATCTGGAGGGTCCCTCCTTATTCCTAAAGCGTTCGATGGAGAATCAACTTCCTAAAGTCAGAGCAAAATTCCCTGCACATGCCTGGGCGTGGAACAGGGGGCAGGAAAAAGAGGACACGTTGGTACATAATCTTAAAATTCAAATGCCGTTCAGGAGCGCCATACCATCTGAGCGAGCGGCAAACGGTAAATAAACCCAGCTTGTAACTTAATGATCCTTGTGTTTGTGTGTCTGTGAATACATTAAGAGCTCTCAAAGAAAAAATTGTGTAATCATAAATAAAAGATAGCGGTGACTCACAGGCAGTCACACAGAAACAGGATGCAATTCTCCCAATGTACCAGTGTGGATATTAACATGGGTTCTTTCCCCTTTCGGCTTGCTTGGCAGCGTGAAACCCACTCCCGATGCAGTAGCACGCGGAGAGGTTTGAGGGCCTTCATTACGTATTGTCTCCCCTGCAAAAATCATCTGCTTTACTTGGAATTGATTTCAGAACCAGACTCATGCAGTGCCTGCTATACCACAATAAACAAATAAATTAGCTGCTGCGATATGGAAATTTACATGATTCAGTGTACTTAAAAACTGTTAACTGTGAACTTATTAATTGAAAACCACAGGACAATAATCAGCGTGTCCTTCAGTGGAAAAACGAATCTCTTGTTAAAGTGAATTTGTAAGGCAATAAAGATGTATTTTTCAAATAAACCTATGCCTCAAGCCGCTTGATGTGATATTTTTAACTTTATCTTTCGGCAGCCCGTGCTTTGTTTGTGGACTACATATTGATTTGTTTCCTGAAAACGTGTAGTATAACTCTACATCTCCACATGGGTTTTGTTTTTTGGTTTTTTTTTTCACTGCTCCATGCAGGTTATATTCATTCCAGTCAATCTTGTTTTTCTGCCTCCTGTCTAGAGAACTTTAATTAAAATGGTCTGCTAAATCTTGAGTCTCTTAAAGGGAGAGCTTGGAATCCCAAACTGCGTTTTCATCACAGAACTCCCAAGGAACATACGCCTTCCCCCTCAAACATATGTTCCAAGGGGAATGTTTGTCTAGAAGCTAGTAGGTGCACCGAGGACCTAAACATAACAAACCCGTCAGTGATTTTTATATCCAGGCAATTAGGCAAATTCCTGAGGTTCAGCCAGTCAGAGCTGCCCGACCCACAATCCACTATACCCCCCATTTGATCTCAAAAAAGAGGTCAAGCGAAGAACTGTTCATACAATGGACAGATCCCATGGCTTCTTGGAGCTCATCTTCTAAAACGGTCATGCTATCACACTGAGCTGCTGTTGGACGTGGTGACGGGGTTCTGTCTCCTTTGAAACCAAAGGGGCCTGACTGGCAATGTCATGTGATGACAAAAAAAAAAAAAAAAATGAAATCTGGCTTACACTCTTTAGATGAAAATTTAGATTTAAGATTTTTAAAACGTCTTTGTTTTCCCAATGTTACTGTTTCCTTTAAGGATCATATGGCAATCTTCCCCTTAATGCTTAGTCTTTTCCCCTGTATTTCACTTTCCTGGTTGACTTACCACGAGCCACTTGTGAAGTGGAAAAGCCATCTATTGTTCTTGATGACTTCCTTCCCACAGAATTAACCCAGAGAGCGTGTGAGTGTTGGAGAGAGGCCTCGGTACCATGAGCCCTCAGCTCTCTCCTGGGACGGAGTAGTACATTTCCCCCACCTGTAGTCTTCCCGTTAGCTGCACCTTCTGGATTTAACAGCAAACTCAGCTTGAATGGCGATGCTCAGGGTTGATAATCAAACCACTTTTTAAAGAAAGCATTAATGAAATACAGCAATCACACGCATGACTCATTAGAGCCTTGAGAATCACAAGCAACTCTAATATACTCAACCCACCAAAGACAATGCTTTTAAATATTCTACTGATTTTTAAATATGCCTCCCACACTGACGTGCTAAAACAAACAAAAACTCCATATGGACCGAGCATTACAAATACATAACTCTTATGTGTGCTCATTCTTGCTTTCCCTCTCTGAAGAAAACCTTAACACACATATATTTTCATATTACAAGACTGAATAGAAAGAATGGAAGGTTGTCTTTCAGACACCAGGTAGGATTTTTTGTTAAAATGACCCCGACTTCCTTGACATAACTTCCATTGATAGGTAAGGTGTAGATCTTCTTCCCTTGAATCTGGGCAGACTTGGAATTGTTTCAATCAATAGAGTGGAATGATGCATTGTGACCCCTAGGGCCAGGTTAGAGAAGGCCACGCAGCTTCTCTCCTGATTCTCTGGGAACTTTCTCTCCCTGGATGCTTTATCTTGGACCCAGCCCCATGCTGTGAGAAGCCGGAGCTACACAGAGATGCCACATGTCAGTGCTTTGGGGATTGCCCCAGCTGAGCCCATGTGTCTGACGTGGAAGTGAGGAAGCCTCCAGATGATTTCAGCCCCCAGCTTTCTGAGTCACCGGCAGCCATTTGCATCTTCCCAGCTGAGGCCCCAAACACCACAGAGCAGAAACAAGCCACCCTGCTGTGCCCTGTCCACATTCCTGAGCCACAGTGAACATCAGCAAAATGGGGGTTGCTCGAGGTCGCTACTTTTACAGACGACTGGAACATAGGAAATAACAGAGGACAAGGAAGGTGAGTACGTAACAACAACAACAAATGCTTTGATATATTCCAGCCAAATGATTTGAAAGGGGAAAAGGACTCAAAATACGTTGTCATATCCGGAATGGTAGATGAGTGACTTAGGTGAAGACATGGAAGGTGGCTTTGTTTGCTCTGCGGCTCACACAAGGTTTAGCGGGATAGAAAAATGTAGGATTATGGAACCAGCTCAATAAGTTCTTGACAGACCAATATGATGCACCAAATCTCACAAGAGGAAATATAACAGAGATAAATGTAAAATTTCCCATCTCTGTTAAAAAAAATAAATAACCTGAACAACGTGGTATGAGGAAGGTGTCGCTTCGTACCAGCGACACGATAAAAGGTTTGTATGTGGAGAATAAGCTTCATATGAATCAAGAGTGCGAGGAGGTTGCCTTGACAAATAAAGGGGTATGAGGCCACGTTAGTAGGAAGGGAGTAACCAGTATAAAGAATTGGATGGGGCACCAGATGGTCCTCCTCTGCCTTCTGGAATCTGGGTGTTCATTCTGACCATTTCTCTTCTAGACACTTACAGCATGCACCTTGGTATACAGGGTACATGTGGAAACATGTCTCAAAGGGAATGGAGGAAGAATCTGGGGTATATGTTTGGAAAAGAGAAGGGACATGGGTTTCCTAATGACTATCTTTGATTTTATGGAGGCAAGTAAAGTGGCGGTAGATGGAGAATCCTTCTGTATGGCCCCAAGGATAGGACCAGGAACATTATGGGTGGAAAGTCTGGGAAGCTTCATTGTACCAACATAAGGAAGAAATTGACATAGTCAAAGTCATCCAAAGCTGGAACCAAGTGCCAAGAACGGCAGTGACTACCTCCAAATAAAAATGTATTCTTGGCAGAGAGGGTGGAGAGGGAGGTTCTCAGATTCTTTTGACAATCATTTATAGTTTAACTCACTTGAACAAGACATCATTTATTCATTCACTTGTCCATTTACTCAACAATGGCCATGTAGGGGATGGAAGAATGATTAAAATTTCATCCTGCCCTCCCAAATCTCCTGGTATGGTGAATGGCTTGAGACAAGGACGGGAGTTAAACATTGAAAAGAAAACCTGCACAGAGGGAGAGTCAGTCTGCTTTTGGTCCCATGTAGGGTGAAATTTTTCCCTGCTAGATTTTAATGGTCCACTGAGATAGACACGGATAGATACATAAATATGAATCTCATGTCACTACCTTATTTGCATCAGCTTCAGGCTCAATGTTTGGGTTCTGTTGGAGAAATATATGAAATCTATGTTGACATTTTGTTTTAGAAGCATTCCCTCAGAGTTTCCCGAGTCCCAGATTTTCTGATTCTGATCCCTACAAGAGGAGACCTCAACAACAGGAGGTAGTAATGAATTGGAAAAGTTATTTAGTGTGAGCATAAGGAGAAGTGAATAGAAAAGTAGGACAGTTGTGTTCAAACCTAACACAGAGATGACATACTTATTACCATGCTAACAACACGCCTTTATTGTAACCATCACCTTAATGATAATTATATCGCTGGGCCCATGAGAACTCTTAGGATCATAGAAGTTTAAGAAACTTATTTCAGGTTAGTTTAGTTTTGAACATACTGTTTGCTTTCTTAGTGCTGTAGTGAGATCTCATTTTCCCCACTCCCAAGCACAGTCTACTGGGTGCTTTGACAGTTGACATCAGGGCTCTCCCTTGGCCAGTTGTCAGAGGTCCCTCTCCCCTGGAGGCAGCATGCATTATGGAAGTGACATATGTGTTGCTCTCCATAGCCCAGCAGCCGAGGCAGGCAGAACTGCACGTCAGCAGCTGGGGCTTTCCAGAGTAACCAGCTGCTGCACACTTAGCACCCCAACTCCTCCTCTGAAAGGTGAACAAAGAGTGGCAGGGAGGATTCTGGGTCCATCTTAGCTCTGGGCTCTGAATTCTTAGTGGTTAGTTAGTTCCACTCTTCATCCACGGTTGGAATCAGCTATTAAACATTGCTGAAAGGTGACCATGCGGACCCCGGGAGATCCCTCATTCTGGGAGACTCAGAATTCTTTCTGTGAACGAGTTCTCTGTTTATTGAATAAGTTTGGAAGGCCCGTAACATTTCAGGATTCAGTCACAGCCCTGCCCTCTGTAATCTTTAGAACATACAGGAAGTAGCTCATTTGTCCACTCCCCCTACCTCCAGTCTTCGCCAGTGAGGTTGAACACCTCTTGTCTCTTTTGTCATCTCTTACATGGCCTGATTTCCATCTTCTCATTCTCCCCATTGCCCACTTGAGCACTCCTGATTGCTCACGTGCCTCTGCACTTGGTTTCCAGACTTCCAGCACAATACTGTAGCTGAATTTAACCTCATTAGGGAGCAGAGACTACGACTCCTTCCATGGGGCCCATCCTTCCTAGCTGTGACATATTTATCTCCTATGTCTCCATCCCAAGCCTACTTAAGGCCCAGACCAGGTCCCTATGGGGCTTAGGCAGACACACAGGTAGGTTAACACCTTCCCCCCTGTCGGCAGAGACCTGTTGTTCAAATGGCATCATTCCACCTAATGTTATTGTCTGAGTCATTAGTTTTCTATCTTCTTCCTAATACTCTTATTTACACATTAACCACTATTCACTGAGTGCTGCTTCTGTGCCCAGCATGGTGCTATACTTTGTTAAAGTCTTAGGTGAAACCAATTTATGTCAGGGCTGGGGCACTTTCTCCCTCAAAGGGGACGTAAGCTTGGTCTGATATGGGGGAAACCATGTTGCTCCACAGGTATCCCACTTCTCAAAGTACTCCCAAGCCCCCATGTAAAGCCTGTGCCCTGAGAGGCCCATGGACCCCTGTGAGCTAACCAGACTGGTTGTCATTGCCACCCTTCCTCAGGATGTTTGCCCATTTCTAGCCTCCTGATTCTCAAGCTATAAAATCTCATGAACTCTATGATGAGATTCACCTAAGCCTAGGGGTCAGGACCCATTGGAAAGGTTACGTGACCTCCTTGCTGAACTACCTTTTCATCTTCCTCAGTCCTTAGAGGAGAATATGGAAGCAAATGGGGCCAGGAGGCTCTGTTCCCTCTGACAGCTGGTGACTTCAGCCCATCTGCTTCAATCACGGGGCCTGCTTCCTTTCTGCCTTTTCTCTGAACAGAAGGAAAAGTTGTTTCTGATGCCTTTGGTTTCAGCCTTTCCTGACATATGATGCTCTTTGATAATTTTATTGGGCATATCTTGGCTCCCGTATTTCGTGCATGTCCTGTTTTCAGAGAACACTGGGAACAGTGGCAAGGATTTATTTGGACATCAGCTCCTTCCTTTTCTTCCTTAATGTGGTCATTTCTGACTTTGTTCTTTGATTTTGGTTTCCTCTTAGACCTTGCCCTCATAATGAGCCATAAATATATTTATAGTCTGTAACCACAGGAGGCCAGCACATATTTTGTTTTTTAAAATTTTCATTTCAGTGTAGTTAACATACAGTGTTATATTAATTTCAGGTGTACATTATAGTGATTCAAGACTTCCATACATCACCCAGTGCTCAAGATAACTACACTCCATAATTCCCATCACCTCTTTCACCCATTCCCCACCTTCCTACCATATAGTAACCACCAGTTTCTCCTCTATAGTTAAGAGTCTGTTTCTAAGTGTGTCTCTTTTTTTTCCTTTGTAAATTTGTTTTGTTTCTTAAAATCCATGTATGAGTGAAATCATATGGTATTTGTCTTTCTCTGACTGGCTTATTTTGCTTAGCATTATACTCTCCAGCTCCAACCATGTCATTGCAAATGGCAAGATTTCATTCTTTTTTTCATGACCGAATAATATTCCATTATTTACAGTATATATAATATAATATATGACATATATAATATAATATATAGAATATATATCTCACATCTTCCTTATCCATTCATCTATTAATGGACACTTGGGACCCTTCCATAGTTTGGCCATTGCAAATAATGCTACAGGAAAGACAGAGATGCATATACCCCTTTGAATTAGTGTTTTCATATTCTTTGGGTAAATACCCAGTAGTATGATTACTGGATTATAGGGTAGTTCTGTCCTTAATTTTTTAAAGTATTTTATTTATTTATTTGACAGAGAGAGAGAGAGATCACAAGTAGGCAGAGATGCAGGCAGAGAGAGAGGGGGAAGCAGGCTCCCCACTGAGCAGAGAGCCAGATGCGGGGCTCGATCCCAGGACCCTGAGATCATGACCTGAGCTGAAGGCAGAGGCTTAACCCACTGAGCCACCCAGGCGCCCCGTCCTTAATTTTTTGAGGGCCTTCCATACTGTCTTCCACAGTGGCTGCACTGGATTACAGTCCAACCAACAGTGCATGATAGTTCCTTTTTCTCCACACCTTTGCTGACACTTGTTGCTCTTGAGTTTTTGATTTTAGCCATTCTGACAGGTGTGAGGTGACATCTCATTGTGGTTTTATTTTGAATTTCCCAGATTATCAGTGATGCTGAGCATCTTTTCAGGTTGGCCATCTGGCTGTCTTCTTTGGAGAAATGTCTATCCACACCTTCTATCCATTCTTTCATTGGATTATTGGGTTCTTTGGTGCTGAATTGTATAGTTCTTTATATATCACATATTTTCTTGAAGTCTTTGAAATATACTTTCCTGAAATCCAAGGACTATGCTTAACCATTGAATATTTAATTTCCTTGCTCCTCTGTACTCCTTCTTGGTACTTTCATTTAATTCCAGCGTCATGTCTCAATAAGATTAGAATAAATCTTGAATAGACTATATTCTGAACCAGGGAATTATCAGCTAGGAAAACGTGGACTTTATCAGACCCCTCCATTGCAGTAATAATAATGGTAAGGTAATTTAATTCTAAAAACCTATTGATGGTGCAGATACAATCATTCCCATTTTACATATAAAGAACTGAAGTTATTAAGATTAAATTACTTGCATGGACTCAGGCAGGTTGTTTGGTAGAGACCTGTTCTCAGACCTCTTCCTCTTCTTTCTGGGATTGGCCACATTTCTCAGCCTTCCTTCAAGTTCAAGCCATGGAATGTGCATGGGAACAGTACATGCCGTTCTAGGTCTGACCCATTAAAAAATCCCCTCTCTTCTAATCTCCCATGCTCTTTCTTTTCCACTGGTGTGATACAGATGCTCCTGGAAGCCAAATGTGGAATATGGCAGAGCTATGAGAATAAGGAAGCTAGGTTACCAAAGCTGAGCTTGAAAAAGAACCTCCCATTAATTAGGAACAGCCTTTTGAACTTAACATAAGTCAGAATGAATTTTTCATAAGCCATTGAGATTTGAGATTTTATCTGCTACTGTCACCAATGTTACCCTAATTAAAGCAGTAAGAGAAGTTAGAACTATCTGGAATGAATATCCATGTTTAGGTACTTAACCTCCAATGCTAAGGTTCTCCCCTCGGTAAAGTAGGGATGATAGCAGTAGCCACCTCACAGGGTTGCTGGGGGATGTCACATGAGATGATGCTGGTAAGGGCAGAGCAGCAGAGGGCCTGACATTCACTATCCACTCAGTAAACACACTGCAGTGACTAGTATTATCACAACAGTGTTACTCCCTGAAACCACGTCAACCAAACTACTTTGTTATCTCTTCATAGTGACATTATCTATGCCATTTTCCTGCCATAGATAAGAGTGGTCTACAATATAATCCCAAATTCTTTCCTAATTCTCTTTCCTTTTCCTACACCTAGATGTTCTTCCCTGTGATTCCAGCCTTTGGTGAGTACAATCCTATATAGAAGCATGAGCCTTTTGTAGTGATTACTACATGTGTCATTTGTTTATTTCAAGATAAAGTATAGGGCACCTGGGTGGCTCAGTGGGTTAAGCCTCTGCCTTCAGCTCAGATCATGATCTCAGGGTCCTGGGATCAAGCTCTGCATCGGGGTCTCTGCTCAGCAGGGAGCCTGCTTGCCCCTCTTTCTCTGCCTGCCTCTCTACCCACTTGCGATCTCTTTCTCTGTCAAATAAATAAATGCATAAAATCTTTAACTAAAAAAGAAAAAAATAAAGTACACTCTTCCTTCTTTGCCATCATCTAAACTCATGTTACCAAATATAAAATAATCTTGGAGAAAAAAATCTGACTGCTTGGCTAAAATTTTGCAGTAACTTTAATCCAACTTCTAAAATGATCATTCCATTTCAGGGCTGTGATATTCTTTTAACAGCAGCGCATCTCGGGTTTTAATTTGTACACAAATCACCTGGAGATTGCGTCAGGATGCAGATTCTAATTCTGTGGAGCTGGGAGGGAGAGAAATTCTGCCGAACCAGCTGGCCCCCAGGGATGCTGGCACGGACGCTGCTGACCTGGGGCCCCACCTAAAGTAGCAAGACTCCAGAGTTTTATAAAAATATTCATCAGCCACCTATTGGGTTGCATTTTATTTAATTCATGCCAGGTGATAAACATTCTGTGAGAAAGCCAGAGAAAGAGAAAACTAAGCTCTTCAATAAAGAAGAAGAGAAATTAATAGGCCTTTCAGGGCCAGAATAAGAAGTCAAATGCAGAAAACAGAAACCCACTTTCAAAAGGTTTAAAGAGAAACAACCTCATAGTCTTTTAATGTATTACATAAGAAAAGCAAATAGGGAAGTATATGAAGAATGAGAAGGGCAAGAGGAAAATGTTGTCTCTTATTAGAACAGGAGTTCTCAAATTCTCAAATTTAGCACACATCAGAATCTCCTTAAGGCTTATTAAAACACACACTGATTATTCTGCGGTCTGGGACTGATAATTTGCATTTCTAATGAGGTCCCAGATCATGCTGCTGCTGCTGCTGGTCAGGACATCACACTTTGAGGGTCTGGGCAGGAAGGGATGGGGAAAACGCTTGCCGATGACACCACGACGTCGGTGAGCTCTATTTTAGTCTACGTGCCAAGAAGCCCTGTGATAGAAGGGGGGAAAATGAGGCAAAAGTAAGAGAAACGGTTTAAATCCATTCCCAGCCCTGACAACTTGAACTACAAATACTTAAGAACATGTCCAGAGTGATTTCAGGATCATCAGCTATCATTTTAAAGATTTTTTGAAGGGTAAACGATTTGACCGAAGCAGGAATGGAACAGCTTAGTGTCTTTTTCTAAATGGAAAAAGGAATGACCCTGAAAAACCCTGGACTTCTAAGTTTAACTTCTCTACATAGGAAGCTAAGGGGAAAAGACAGAGGAAATAATCACAAAATCTATTGTCAAGCACCTTGAAAAAAACAGGGCACTGAGTAATAACATGGCTAGCTTTCCAAAGAAAACGTTTTCTCATACAGTTTTAGATTTGGAAAGGATCTAACGTGACCCGAGCAGATGATTTTCAAGATAAGAAAACCGATGTACAAAGAGATCTTTTGAGTCCAAGGTCATAAAGTTAGTGGGCAGCAGATAAATGACCTGAGTTATTCCGGAAGCTGCTGTGGGCTCCGCTGCCTTTAACCCTTAGGCTCAGTTGTACCTAGTTTTTGAGCCAGTCTGATGAGGGAAGGCAGCATATCGGGAGCCCCAACCTGCGTCATGGCCAAGTTCAAGTTCAGTGTGCTGAGTCCTGGGGGACTAAGTGGCCACACAGCCACTCAGACGGTTCTAGTCACATAGGACAGAGGTGGCAGAGAGGGGGCTGGCTGGCTGCCCAGAGAAATACTGGATCTGACTGTCCTCACTTTAATAAGCCCCTTCATTCTGTCTATAAAATTGACTCATCAGTACCCGCAGGAAGAATAGTCTAAAATATACAGTCACCCAGCTGCCAGTTTTAAGTGCCTTTTCTGTTCAGAAGCATTGCATTGGACACCATGACGTATCCAAGAGAAAAGATCTCCCTATTCCCAAATGCTTAGTAGGGACACAGCTACCCCATCAAAGGGACATCCTCACGTCCATAGAACTGAGCATTTAGAACAGTCTTGGGCACTCAGTGTGCAAGGAAGGGAAGGTAGAGGTCTTCAAGTCCCAGACCTCCAGGTTCCAGGTGAGGAAATGCCAGTGCTGAGAGGCAAGGTGACCTGCGTAAGGAATCAGAGTTCTTTCTACTTTCCTGCAAGACAGATCTGCTTACTCCAAATTATAGGCCATCCTGTGATTGTCAAACCTAGGGAAGGAGAAAGTCATGGAATACATGTTTAGAACACTCTGTTCTACAAATAAAAGAGATTGTCTAGAGCAAGCACAATTTCTCAACCTTAGCTCAGGTTAGCATTGCCTGGGGAGTCCAGAACAACACCAGCACCCAGCGTCCACCCCGGAGTTTCGTAGTTAGGCGCAATCTGAGTATCAGCGGCTGTGAAAGATTCCAGAAGATTCTTACGTACAAAGCTGAGAGAATCATTGCTCCCTAGGAATTACTCTGAGCCCACTTTGACCTAAGAGAGGCAGGGACCTTCAGTGGTGATGGTGATGTGGCTTCTGCCAAAAAAAACACAGAATCCGACAAAGGGATGAGATCCAGAATCTCCAGGTTCCACTCCTGAAGGGGACTGCCAGGTAAGGGCAAGGGGCAGGCAGACCGAGTGTCCTCCTTTTCCCCAAAGGTTCACCTCCCCCTGGGTGGGGGAGGGAGCACTTTTTTTGACACCTACTATTCCTATCAGATATTCAAATCCAGCTGTGGCACAAAGCCCCTTTCCTTGGTTCCTATTTAGGTGGTTGGTAAAGGCTCTAACTTCCCACAGGCATGAATAATTCTACAGAGGATGAGGAGAGGAGCACACGGTGTGCTCTAATTATAATATCATAATTATTATATTATATTATTATATTTATATTAATATAGTATTATATTATATCATATATTATGTTATTAATATTAATATATCATTATTTATTATATTATAATTATTATTATATTATATTATAATATTAATGTAATATTAAAATATTGTGGTATAATTATAATGAGCATATAATTAATGTAATATAATTATATTATCATATAATTAATATTATCATATAATATCATATGGCTTCCAAAGTACCATCTTCAGAGTCTGCCAGAGCTAGCTTGCTCCCTGGTATTTGCAAACACCTTGCCAGGCTAGCTGTGTGTGTAGGAAACAGGCGTCGTCCAGGGAACCCCCCTTCAACTTTGCCTCTTCTTCCCAGTTGAGCCCAAGCTGTACCTGTGACTCTCCGGTCGAGCTTTCTGGGAGGATGGAAATGCCCTGGATCCAGTCGAGCTTTCTGGGAGGATGGAAATGCCCTGGATCCGCTGTCCGATGAAGCTGCCAGTAGTCAGCACCAGCCACAGGAGGCCGTTGAACTCTTCGGATGCGGCTGGTACAACCGAGGCACTGGATTCGTACTGGATTTCATTCTAAGTAGTTTAAATGTAAATAATGTTCCCAGCGGCCAACGTACTGGACCACACATTCTTACAGGGTCACTCATGTCAAACTCTATTCTCAGTAGTGAAACCAAACAAAAAAAAAAAAATAGTGCTCTTCTGTGGAGTATGTAACAGAAGATGGGGCAGCAGAGTGCAGCCCTTGATTGCAACAGAAGCTGCGACTCTCCCAAACAGCAGGGCCACCGCCCCAGGGAAAAAATGCCTCCCCAGTTTCATCATTGACAAAAACCTCTTAACAAACCACTGGGGGGGGTGGGGAAAGTCAAGTAAAAACGTTGCAACAACTGCCTTTTATCAACAGTTCCCAGGTCTTCCTGACTTCTTTTGTATCAAATGACTCTGACTGTTGCATTCCTGTGACATTAGCAATTCCTAGTTCCACAAAGGCTAGAAATAGACAGTCGGGATCCCCCAAACCAAACAAAGCAAAAAAATGCCTCAGCTTTGTTTTTAGAAACTTAACCTTTTGAACCTCCTGTAGCTTTCATTCGAATGGGTAACATGAAATTCTCAGATAATCTGCAAGACAAGGTAAGTAGCATTTCATGCAGAGGGTTCAAAAGTAAAGGATTTCTTAAACTCTGCAACTAACATCTGAGCTCATCAAGCCCCTCAGTGTCTCTTTGGCCTTAACTGATTTATCCCCACTCCCCCGTTCCCCTCCCTGTGTCTTCCCTCCTCAGTCTGGGCCAGGGACTCTCGGTGCAGAAAGGAGGCAACCATGGCCTCTGGCCTCAGATGGCCTGGAGTGGACAACTCTTTTCATTAGCAACCATGTGACCTCAGGCAAGGGACTTGGTTCCCCGGTTGCATTTTGCTCTCAGGCTACACTGGGCTAATAACAGCCTCATCCGTAGAGCTGTCTGAGAAACAGATGAGTCGATGCCTATAAAACACTTAGAAAAATGACCTAGTACATACTTACTTCTTAATACATTTAAGCTATGGCTACCGGTAATATTAAATTTTTAGTCAAACACCCCGACTTCAAGACCCTGCTTTGCCACCCACTAGTTCTGCAACTTTGATGTCTCTTAAGTCCCTCCTCTGATTTCCAGGTTGGATCTATTGAAAAATGAGGATACAGTCATCAGTCTCAGAGGACTGCTATGAAGATCCGATGAAAAAGCGTTTAGGAAAATGACATTAGACGGGAAGTAGAAGGAACTTCCCAAAGGTAAGGAGGAAAACTCATAAGCCCAGGGAAACGGCAGCTCAGCCTTCCATGAGCCTCAGGGGTGTCAGGGTATCAGGGACCCCACTCCAGCCCCCAGCCTGGCAGACCCAGAAGTCTGAGTGGTCAGGGCATGTGAGCAGACCCATCACAGGGGCCAAGCGATGGCAGTCAAGTTCCTGGGACTAGAGAGTACAAGCAGAACACCAATTTGCTCATGTGTCACTGTAAATATATGCACCCTCTCAGGCAAACGAGGTCTCTGCAGAACATTCTTGCTTTGCACCCACAGAGTGAATAAAGCCAGATCAGACTGAGACCTGCTTGAAGATCATGTACTCGGGACAATGGGGTTTTATGGGAGCAGGAGGTGATCCCAGTGTGACCCTCTATAACTGGATGTCAAGCAGGTGGTCAAACAGGTTCCTTCCTTGGGCCTGTGCACCCTCTCTCCCATTTAATATAAACACGGCCAAAATCATGCCTCCAAGACTCCTTCCCTCTTCTATGCTTCTAGAACCCTGCACCAATGGCTGCTGACCAGCATAATGCTTCTGTAGGGACAAAGATGCCCATTTATTTTGTTCAGGACCCGATGACCGGGAAATCATTTGGTCCCTTTTCACTTATCCCCATTAGACGTTGATGTCATTTTGTGATGCTCATCGGGCAATCTCTTTTCCCTCGGGGTTCTCAGGGACTGCTTCCTGAGTCCATTATGACAATAGGCTAACCAAATATGTTATTGTTCCTATGTAACTGGTAATTTCAGGTTTTAGTTACCTAATGGAAGAATTGGAAATCAGCTGGCTTCTGAGTTGTGTCTGTTTGTTTGCCTTGTGTGTGCTGAATGTGTTCTCTTTGATCCCCCACATCTACCCTCCTCCATCTTTCTCCACCTTCTTTCCTGCCTCAGAATGCTGACGTTTATGGATCTTCAATGGACTCCCCTATCCTTGGCTTCCAGTTGGGTTTAACCAGGGAAGAGCCTAGGCAGAAGATAAAGGAAGGGAGGAGAGTGTGCTCAGGTTATTTTTTCTCCCAGCTCCATTTCTGGGATACTGCCTTGAGCTATTCCTTTTGCTAAGCAAATACCATCTCTCTCCTCCAGAAGGTTTCCCCTGGAAGAGTCTTAAGAATTCCGGACACCACTCCCTCCTCTTGTCTCCTCAGCCTTAGTCATGGGAGCTGCTCCGCCATTAACCCCAGGTTAATGCAATATTCCTTGTCCTTCCCCACATTTTCACAGGGTCCCTTTGTAAATAAACCTTCTTTGAAATTTCCTGATTTGAATGAGCCATCTGTTCCTTGTTGGTATCCTGAATGAAACACTTTGTTTTGGCTCTTAGTGTTGGTGATTTTCCATGTAGATGTATGGAATGTCAGCGTTTCAAGCGGGGAGTGAAGGACCTTCCGTGGCCGAAGCACTTCAGTGGCACGGGAGGCGTAGATTCTGGGTTGCCTGGTTTTAGACCTTGATTGCGCAGTCCGCCACCCAGCTTCCCGACCCTCAGCCCTGGGCCTTCCGGTCTGCCCTGGGCAGCAGCTGCTGGGGGCGTGGCGGCGGGGCTGGCCAGGCAGGGGGAAAGACACGGACCCTTCACCATCCAGAAAAGACCCAGTCAGCTGCACCATCGCAGGTGGCAGCGGAACTCAGGTCCAGTGCATTTGCATAAACCATCGACTCATCATTTCTAGAGCTAGAAAGTTTGTTAAGAGAGCCCCATCCCTCATTCCCCATGTGAGGAAACAAGCCCAGTTCTGTCAAGTCATTGAGCTAAGAGAACCTGGCCAGGGACTCGGCCTCTCTGCTTCCAGTCCAGTGGTTTTCAGGAGAAGGCAGCTGCTCCTTCAAATTTAAGAAGCAAGAGCTCCCTAGGGAGTTTTTAAACATTTAAGACTTCTTCTTAGCTTAATGCAGACATTGTATTAGCTCGCTCCCCACTTAAGTTCCACCAAAACTCATCGGAGAAGCGGGAACTGTTTTGTTACACGTGTCTGTTAGAGACGCACATATATGTCCATGTGTGCATGCGTTTCCATCCGCATCTACATGCGTGCATATGTGTATGTGTGTATAATTCCGTTTTAGCCTTATTCTTGGTTCTCATGAGTTTAGCTTGGATGCTCTAGCCCTAGGCATGTGCTTCTCTTCATGGCTGGTTTAGCATTAACATTTTGGGAATTGTGACAGGCTCTTTCAAACTGAGGAGAGAGCTGGGTATTCGATAGAAAAATAACCTATCAAATCACATTTTTCCTGATGTGAGTTATTTGGCTAAAAAAAGTAAAAGGAGTCATTTCTTAAATTTGCCATCTAAAGGTAAAAAGGAACTTCAGGCAATGCCCGAACGTGGAAATTCAGGCAAAATAAGAAGGGTTGGGTTTACCAAAGCCTTGTCATACATACTTTGACTTTTTATTCAAATTCTGTATGGAGTGATTTTTATGAATTTTAAATGTCATTTTGTCACTTGAGAATGTCAAAAGCAAACATTTTCCATTTTGTTATTATTTTCCTGTTTGGAAAAAATCAAGCCTAAAAGGCCAGGTTGAGTCTATGAAAGCACATCGTACTTTAAAAACCTGGTCTTCAACCAAATTCAAACCCAGCCACCTGGGGATCTAAGGTCCAGGAGCTGAGGAGTGATGGCCTCATTGGTGACGTAGAGGACACCACATGGCCACCTGCATGCAAAAGATGCCTGGCTCTTAACAGACACAGGAGAAAGTGCTCAGCATCACTTGGCATTAGGGAAATACAAATCAAAACCACAGTGAGATACCACGTCATACCAGTCAGAATGGCTAAAATTAACCAGTCAGGAAATGACAGGTGTTGGCGAGGATGCGGAGAAAAGGGGAACCCTCCTACACTGTTGGTGGGAATGCAAGATGGTGCAGCCACTCTGGAGAACAGTATGGAAGTTCCTCAAAAAGTTGAAAATAGAGCTGCCCTACAACCCAGCAATCACACTACTTGTTATTTACCCAAAGATACAAACGTCGTGTCTGAAGGGACATGTGCACCCGAGTGTTTATAGCAGCAAAGTCCACAATGGCCAAACTGTGGAAAGAACCTAGATGTCCATCAATGGATGAATGGATAAAGAAGATGTGGTATATATATACAATGGAATACTATGCAACCATCAAAAAACCCCAAATCCTGCCATTTGCAATGACGTGGATGGAACTAGAGGGTATTATGCTGAGCAAAATAAGTCAATCAGAGAAAGAGAATTATATGATCTCTCTGATATGAGGAATTTGAGAGGCAGGGCAGGGGGTCATGAGGGGCAAGGAGGGAAAAAATGAAACAAGATGAGACTGGGGAGGGAGACAAACCATAAGAGACTCTTAATCTCAGGAAACAAACCGAGGGTTGTTGGAGGGTGGCGGGAAGGGCTAGGGTGGCTGGGGGATGGACATTGGGGAGGGTACCTGCTATGGTGAGTGCTGCGAATTGTGTAAGACTGATGATTCACAGACCTGTACCCCTGAAGCAAATGATAAGTATATAATTATCAAATATATATATAATTATATATGCATAATATATAATTATATACAATTATATATTAATAAAAAGAAGAAGATGATGATGATGATGAAGAAGAATTCTGGCTCTTGCGTCAGCAATGGAAAAACTGGCTCTTGAGGGGAAAAAAATAGTCAGGAAGGGAATTCACTGGAAGAATGTGAGGCTCCTGGAGTGGGGGGGTGGGGCGGACAGCTGAAGGAGCCAACATGGAGGACCTGAACTGGGGCAGCTTGGGAAGTCCACAAAGCAGGAGGCCTCCAGGGTGCCTCTCAACAGAAATTGCCTAGCAGGCTGCCCCAGCCACTTGTTGTCTTGACAGTTCCTATCCACCCTTCATCATGTGATGGTAACTTTATTGCTAATTGACCAGACCAAGGTCACACATGCACTTACAGCTCAGCCTTCAGGGAGAGAGAAGTTCTCCTACCTGCTCTCAACTTTCTCAAGAGGAGGCAGCTCTAGGTCCCACCAAAGATGCACACAAGGGAGGACTTCCCCTGAACAGGCAAGGTGGTGGGATGCTGACAAGCCCAAAAAACCCTTAAAATATGAGCTGAAAAAATGTCTACTCCACTTCATAAGGAGGGAGTGCTAGGTATAGTGTATGCCACCCAAAGCATGCAAGAAAACGGTTGGTCTGCCAGCCCTGCAATGCACCAGCCATGTCTCCATCAACAAAGCCTTTCACTGGGCCAATCCCAGGCTCCTCCTCTGTAGATGGGACTGACAAATAGTGCCCACGTCTGGATTGGTACGAGGATTAAACGATGTCATCCCAAGCTGTCCTTGGTGTTAAGTTTATTATCATCGCTGTAGCTCTTTTCATTAACATGAACCTCCAAGGTGGGGTAAACACCAAGCTCAGAATTCCCCAGAGCAACCTTTCACTGAATCACATGACCACCTCCTAGACTTGTCAGTTATAAATGTCTGAGTCTTCACCCAGGGTAAAGGTGGTCACTGACCTTACCTACTAATACTAGAAGCAGCTATCTCCTGTTCCATTGCTCCCTCACTGTGCTACCCAAATCATTCCCCAGCAGATGACCTAGGTCGGACCTTACCACAGTGACACCAGGATCGGGCCCTACGCTCCACGATATTGTCATATATGTTTGACTGAACTTCTTTGAAGTTGAAATTTGAAATGTAGTCAGTTTCTATAACAGAATTTTTTACCAACCACTCAGTTCTAGAAAAGATCTTATCTTTGGATTGAAAGTATGGGGGTGATTCGGGGAGGACTGCTCCAGGATGGTTTGGTTGTTCTCTGCTCTCACTGCTCTGTGTAGAGAGGGAAGCTCAAGGCCGAATGAGAAGTGTGCCTGTGGCACCCAAAGAGGGAAAACATTAAGAAATAACCCAACAGGGGCACCTGGGTGGCTCAGTGGGTTAAAGCCTCTGCCTTCAGCTCAGGTCATGATCTCAGGGTCCTGGGACCCCCTGCATCGGGCTCTCTGCTCAGCAGGGAGCCTGCTTCCCTTCCCCTCTCTCTCTGCCTGCCTTTCTGCCTACTTGTGATCTGTCTGTCAAATAAATAAATAAAATCTTAAAAAAAAAAAAAAAAGAAATCACCCAACAACCGGGGGCGTCCAGTAAGCTCACGAGTGAAGGGCAGAGGCCACAAGAAGCCAAGACATAACTTTATAACAATACCCTGAGCTTTTATCAATGTTTCCAGGATGATTTCCAGCAGCTTCTTCCTGTTGATAAACACTGGCATCTTGGTTCATGCAAAGAAAATAAAACCTGACCTTGATGTACATTTTTCCGACTTCCCTCTCCGAGCATCAGTTGCAGGGCTGGGATCTCAAGGCCTGACTTGGTGTGTGGAATGGCTTTGGAAGGGGCACCAACACTGATCTGGGTGTGGGGTGGGGTGGGGTGGGGGTTGGCTGTCCGGCTCAGTCAGAAGAGAAAGTGACTCGATCTCCGGGTTGTGAGTTCGAACCCCAGGCTGGGTATAGAGATTACTTCCATAAATAATGAAGCAAACTTTAAAAAATAAACTTAAAATAAATTTAAAATGTTAAAAAAAAATCAGAAAGGTCGATCCAGAGGCAGCATGCAGGCCAAAGCAGTGACTAAAAGCCAACTGAACAGTCCAGAAGAAGCCATTCTGAACTGGCTGTTAAGGCAGGTCCAGGTGCAAAGCTACAGGACACGAAGCAGATCCAAAGCACAAGTAAAAGGTTGTAATGGGGACAGGAGGTGGCTTCTGGAAGGGCCTCCTGAACCACTGGAACACAGCAGCAAGGAGCTTTTATGGAGTGCTTAGCATGGGGCTGCAAGACACCTGCTGCCTCAGACACGGAGGGCCTCTCTTTATAGAGTCCTTCTCTACCTGGCCATTTGTCTTTCTCTCTGCTAAACTTAGAGACCCATCTACTTCGAAAGCCAAACGGAAAGCAAAAGCACAAATGAGAGTCTAATGCCCGCTCATAAAACTCACTTGCAAGGGCTCAGGTAGCATCTGGAATGTGAAGGCAATGTGAATTCCGACTCTGGAACAGCACTCCTGGGGGTGCCTGAGCTTGTCCTCGTCAGCTCCTTCCCGCGGAAAATCC
This sequence comes from Mellivora capensis, assembly GCA_004024625.1. Taxonomy (NCBI): domain Eukaryota; kingdom Metazoa; phylum Chordata; class Mammalia; order Carnivora; family Mustelidae; genus Mellivora; species Mellivora capensis. The sequence continues at coordinate 21,239 of PISX010012526.1, forward strand.
TGTGACCTTCTCAGTGGGGCCAGGGTAGGCCCACTTGAACTGCAGTGGCCTTGAGGCATCATCAAGAGTGTCACGTAAAAACCCAGGGAGTCTTCAGAGGCAAAAGACATCCAAATCCAAGGAAGTTGTAGCAAATAGATTTTCCCCACCGCTGTGCACCGTGGACATTCGCAGTGGCCTCAGCGGGAGGAAGGCACCTTATCCTGCAGGCACTTGGGGCATAAAAATGCATACAAATGTGGCCTTCGTCAGTTACATTCCTGACTTCGTGATTCCCTGCCCTTACCTAGCCTCCAAGCACATCCCCAAACGGAACATCTGGACATCTGCTGACCCTGAGACCTTGGTGAGCTTCACACACATCAACACGTATACACTCAGGCCTCTGTTCTTTAATACTGACCACAACCTTCCCTCCTGCATTTTCCTCTTTTCCATTTTTATGCGTATTTTTTACACAGCTGCCATATTTATTTCATTCACAATATACATTAAGATCCTATCAGTTTGAATTTTTTTTCCCTCCAAAATTAGACATTTTGGAAGAGGACAAATGGCAGCAGATTATTTCACATGGAGCGGCCCAAAGGATAAGACCTGGAGATGCTGGAACAGCAGGAGGCGCCTGCCTCATGGCTCTCAGGATGCCGGCTCTGGTACCGAGAGCCAACCAGCGTGATTCCTGTCCCATCTCCACATGGACTAGCCTTCTTCCACAAGGGCCTCAGTTTCTGCCTCTGTACAATGGGGACAAGGACAGTATCTGCTGATGAGTCTAGGGACGACTGAAGGTGTCTGAGTCCGTAAACACTCAGGAGGGAGAACGGCCTCGAGAACTGGCTGTGGGGACGGTAGCAGGGATTCCACTCCATTTGGCGCAAAGACTTGCCGGCATTCCAGGAGCTCTGAGTGACAAAACCGAAGAGGCATGGGATAAAGGGGATGTTTTCTCCAACACTGAGAAGTCCTTCATGATACCTCTCAAGCTTTAAGACTTGTCCTGCTACTGGACCAGTGTATGCCAGAGAGTTTAAAACAAACCATGGCGGTTCTGAAGGCTTTGTGTTGACCGTTGAACACCGCTCCGAATTTCCTGGGGACGGTGTTGAGTATCTGAACCTGCTCCTCACTTACGTGCTGACATCTTTCCCTGAGCTGTGGAGCCCCCTCACCAAACAGACCAGCAAGTAATCACCAAGGATTCTTCCAGGAACCTGTGTTTATTAATGCACCTTCGTCTCCAGTTCAGAATGTTTTTAATCTTGTAAATCAGTAACCAACCAAGGTGATTGCTGCTGATTTTAAATACTTCATGTTGTTTTTAATGGGTTTTACAGAGCTGGGATCTGATGAGCATATATGTAATAAAAACACATCCTCCTATCATTTTTTTTTTCTTAAACACATTTTCCTTGTACGATTTGGCAAAAAGACAGATCCTTATAGAGTAAGTTCTTTTGCTGTTTGTATTTCTCCTGGCAGAGCTCCAAGAGCATTTAGCAGTGTATTAATCAGCCAGAACGTGAGCTCAACAGACCACTGCATTTTTCTAACGCACCTGAGAACCCAGCTGAATGCTCAGCACTCATGTCGAACCAGGAGTGTGTGTCCAGTATATACTGAGTCCACGGATTGCATGCTATCTCTCTTCTTCCCGGATGGGGATCACCAGCAGGACCTCCTAGCCCTGGGAATAGGGCAATCGGGGAACCATTTTGTCCCTCTGGACATCAGAAGAAAACATGCAAATTCTCTCCGACTCATGTTCCATCTTCAAAATGTCCACCGGAATCGCCAGTAGGTTTGTAAGATGGAAATGGTACAGTATGATGGTTATCTTGTCGTTGGTGATGAGTTTTAACAGAGGCAGCAGGGGCAAGCCAGACTTGAATGAAACTGGGCTACTAACGTTTCAAAAAAAGGGAAAATGGAATAAAAGGATGAAATGGATTTTGGATATTTTTGCACAAGGAAATCCAAAAAGTCTTATTTATCTTCCTTTATTAGATTTGATGCAGATCTAGGAAATACCATAAGTTTAGAGCCCTCTAGCAGTTTTGCTCACTGGGAGGATACTGCGGTTTTAAGTCTTCAGTGGAAGGGACGGCTTCTTGCCTTTGCCTGTCCTTCCTACAGGCTCTTCACGTTATAAGCGAAACTTGTGAGCTGCCAGCTCTCAATGATACAAAAAGAAGGGAATGCTGAGCTCAGAGGCACTGGGAGCAGAAGCGATTGCTTCAAGGAATATGAAGTCAACAGCTTTGCCTTCACGAGGGCACTTCCCTAGCCCACACTGTATGGTGTGCCCGGCTTTCAGGCATGATTCTAGAAGGATGATCCACCTTCTGACAGTCTTGAGATATCAGCAAAATTAAACTTCTGAACACGAGCATTTTTTTTTAATTGGCCTCACTGCCTCTTGCTTGCAAAGTGTAGGTGTGTGTGCGTGCATGTGTGCGTGTGTGTGTGTGCATGTGTGTGTGCGTGTGTTTTAAGGGCATTTGCATGCAAACACAGCTATGCAGTAAGAACCTGGCTTGGTTTACAAACTGCCCCCCAAATATTACCTTAAAGGTATGTCTTGAATACAAGAAAGGCTCAGATATTTGTATATTTTCTCCGACTTTGTTTTATTCTCAGAAATCTGAGGAGTTTATTCCCCGGGGCCTATTTATAATGATGCTTCAGGTTCAGCTGTGTGTCCCCTTTGGCTTTCCTCCTGAAGCGGAGAAGCATTTGCACAGAGCACACCAGGTGTTACTTTCATATTCTCAGACATACTAGAATACATTAACAAACACTAAATCAAAACAGAGCAAAATTAATGATCATTGCCAGGGTATCTAGACCAAACTCCTTATTACTGCAAAGGGTCTGCGTGCCTTGTGTCTCTTTTCACTGTCCCCATGATCGGACAATGTGATGCTGATATTAATCGGTATTTTAAGTGTTAGTTGACGTTCACATAAATTATAGACCAAAATCCATCTCATTTACTCAGCATCATGTCATCCATTTCCTTTGGCTTGTTAAATAATGACATATGCAAAGGCTGGGTTCTTGGGGTTTCATTTTGCTGGCCAGGACCCAAAGAAAACTCACTCCTCTGGCCTGAGCCCCAATTTCATGCTTGGGAGCTAAAGCCCATGACAACTGTTCATCATTCCCATCTTTGTCTTTCTCTTTTTTTTTCCTGCTATCTGGAAACCAATTCACCAAAGGAAACCAGTAAAACTCTTTTGTAAAGCATTAAAGAACGTGAAGTGTGTGGGTGTAGCTTTCCTATGGACGTTGGACTGCTAAGGACACAGGGTTCCTGTAGACTTTTTTAATGGTACCCACACCAGCCTCGCTATGTATGTGCACAGTCCTCTCAGAGTTAGACCAACATCCCATGCAGCTAAAGCAAAACTATTAATTACTTGTCACTTCTCTATTTTTCTCTATCATTCTTTCATTAGCACTGACCCCAATGATTCCATATAAAATGTTACTTTTCTAATTGCACTTTCGGAGTTCACACAGGGTAACCAAGCAAAAGGGAATGTATATTTTTTTTTTCTAAAAATCTATCAACTACCAAAACAAAGTTCCTCTAAGGCACCTCCACTTACCAAGCACACAAACACCACTGAAGGGAGAGTGATTGGTCACCATGAAGAGAGGGACACAAAGGAATCTCATTCCGATTTCTCAACAACTGTGTGTTTTCCCTTCTCCGCACAGGAATGGTCACTTTTGCTTTAAAAACAGTGGCACTTCAGGAGTGAGCAGGATCCTGTTTCTCCACTGGAAAAAGTACCGGGGAAGAAATTGATCGACAAGATCCTTAGGAGGTTACTATTCTAGAATCCAGGTGTGTCTGTCCATCCACGGAAAATGACATTCCTGAGAAAGTGCCTGGGAGGACAGCAGAGCGTGCTGAATGATGAGTGACCAAAGGAGATAGGTAATTCCCAAAATAAAGCAGAGGAAGATTTACTTATCAATAGGGGAGTTAGAATTTGCTAAAATTATTGAGTTAAAGCTTTGCCCTTTACTTCACAAAGGACGCTGGGGCGAGATCTCAGAAGCAAGTGGTAATTTCCCAAATGAGAATGGAGGAGACCCTGGGCAGAAGAATAACAAATGTTCTGGTCTTACAGTTAGTCAAGGACTTCAAAATCTTAGGAAATGTGCAGTTTCATTGCATGTCTCTAAATTGCAAAGTAAAAAGAAGAGGAAATGATAATTAGCCTATTTAAGCAGTAATGCATACCTCTCAGCTTGAGAAAATATTTGGATGGTCGGGATGGTAGGACAAAGGGAATGCCAGGTCATTAGATTATTCTGGGGTCAGCCAGTTGCACCTGTGTACTCCTGCTGCCTTCAACTTCCTGTTTGCTTTCTCTGTTCAACATGTCCTCTGAGGCACTAACCTGCAAAGAAACTGATGGCTCAACACTAGTCTGTGCTAAGCCGTGGGCAGGACACAGGTAAGTCAGAGAAGGACAAAACCCAATCCTGTCCACAGGAAGCTCAGAAAGAGAGGGGCAGGAGACAGAGAAACAATCTTATTTAAGTGACCAGGAAACCCTATTTTCTTTCTTTCTTTCTTTCTTTCTTTCTTTCTTTCTTTCTTTCTTTCTTTCTTTCTTTCTTCTTTCTTTCGAAGAAAGAAAGAAAGAAAGAAAGAAAGAAAGAAAGAAAGAAAGAAAGAAAATAGGGTTTCCTGGTCACTTAAATAAGATTGTTTTTATCTACCGGAATTTGCCCCCTCTCCTAGTCAACGTGAAGAGCTTTAGTTCACCAGTGCAGCATGAATTACAGCAGGTTTCATCGGTCAGAAAGTTAACAAATATTTTTGGCATGCCTCCTGGATCAGGACGCTTTCAGTTATGAAGAATTAAGACCCAATTAAAAGTGGCTTAAACAACTATGCAAATGAATTATCCCACATAAAACGTCTCGCGGATGGGGAGGTTCCAAGTTTGGTTAATCATTAGAACTCCACAACATTGTCAAGGCCCCAGAGTCTCTCTCCCTCCCACTCTGCCATCCCCGAGGTGTTAGCTTGTGATCTTGAGCTAGCTTCTCTTGTGATGCCAAGATGCCTACAACAAATTCAGGCATTGTATTGCTCCTTCCTAGTAGAAAAGATGATTATTACAAAAGCATAGAACATGCTCATTCCTGAAACAATAACCAGCAACAAGAATAAGGAAACCTAGGATTGATTTAGAATGATTATAATACACCCTCTGGGCCAGTGTGAGGGCCCAGCCTTTTGGAAGCACATGGTTACAAGATACCAGGCAAAATCAGGCTTGTGTTGGTAAAGAAATAAGGGCAGTGGCTGGTAAATTGGGAACTAACAATGTCTACCACTCTCCTATTTTTTTAAAAGATTTTATTTATTTGTTTGACAGACAGAGATCACAAGTTGGCAGAGAGGCAGGCAGAGAGAGAGGGGGAAGCAGGCTCCCTGCTAAGCAGAGACCCCGATGTGGGGCTCGATCCCAGGACCCTGGGATCATGACCTGAGCCGAAGGCAGAGGCTTAACCTACTGAGCCACCCAGGTACCCCTCCCACTCCCCTATTCTAAGTAGCAGAGACACATCAGCACAGAAACCTCCAAGATTCACTGGCTTTCAAGAAACTTATCTTCTAGTTGAGGGATGAGAATGCTAGTGGTCAACTTAGAAGAAAAGAGAGGAGCTTAGCTGTAGAGGCAATCAGCCTCAAAAAATAAAGTAATATGATGCACGTGTCTCTCTGTGGGTAAATTTTAGAATCATGCAGAGTGTATTCAAAATATTAAGTATCGTAGAGTTGACTTAGTCATTGTGAGGGATAAACATTTTAGACATGAGAATGTAATGAACAAATAGAATGAGAACAAATCCATCCCCATTTAATTTCTGAGCCTTTACCGCATGCAAAGCATTGTCTGGGACTCAGAAAAGGTATAAGACATAAACCTCAGCTCTGAGAAAGTCAGTGTAGTTGGGCGATGACGTATTTGTGGAGGATGTGAGGTGCTGACAGTTTCAAGAGGACTAAAGATAATGAGCTGGTCGCTGAAATAAATCTTGTCAACTCTGTATTTTGAAAATAATTCAGGAAGAAAAAAATGTATAAGGAGTCATTTTTTTAAACTATATAAACTGAGGAGTAGCTAAGAAGGAAGGTAGCAAAATTAAAACTGGAAGGAAAAAGGGTAAGGGCATAAACTTGAAAATAATCCCGATGCATGGTATGGACGAATATGTTTAGGAAAATTAGTTATGTCAGAAAACGTTCTTCATATCTCCAGCAGGATCCCACTCAGCATCAGTACTGGCTAAATACTACTGATGGTGATAACAGGAGTACCCAGCACACAGCACTTCCGCACACCAAGACCTTTGCTGATGAGCACTTTACGGATGAGCCCACCTAGTCATTACATCAAGCCTGAGGAGAGGTGCTACTTCATCCTTATTTGAAGACGAGGGAAATTCCGGAGTAGGGAGGTTAAGTAACTTGCTCAGGGCCACACCAGTAGGCGGAGAGTAAATGGCAGAGCTGGTGGGCTCCTGCGTCCCTGATTTCAACTGCTGTGTTAGGACAGAAACAAGCCCTGAAAGAGCGTGATTGGTAGGGGGGAAATAAAGCACACCTGGGAACCTTTCTTCTCAAGATGTAGAAGCCAGAGCGAATTTGAAGTGTTTGCTCTGCGGGTCTGGCCGTCCATGTGCAAGCTGTTTTGAAAATGGGGTGTTCCCAGAGGGGTCCCATAGCCACAGGGATGATGGGGCGGGAAGCAAACTAGTCCTACAGAGGATCTGGGGAGGCCAAGAAACTAACAGGTGGCCCCGCACCTGAGGAGGGAAGAGGGGGAGGTCTTCCTGTGGGGCGGGGGGAGCCTCTAAGAGGAGGGTGAAAGGAAAAGGCACTTGCCAATAGACTACAGGCCTCAGAGGGTGATGCGTCCGGTTCCCTCATACGGAAGATCACAGAACGAAAAGCCAAAGCAGGTCATCGCGGAGAGCCGCAATGCCGACAGCTTCCAGAACAGTCTATAACACAGTCAGGAGGGCGTGCTGGAGGATGTCCCGGAGGCTCGAGCCCGAGGCTTAGCCTTCCTCCTCTTGCAGGTTTGTCCTCCGTTGGGTTGCTTTGGGCTTACTTTTCTTGGCATCCATGCGGCCTTTTCCTGTAGTTACTGTCTTGCCCTCCACTGCATAAAATGACTCCACTGAGCCCTTTCACAGCTTTTCAAAAGCTATTCTGTGAATGCGAATTGGAGCACATCGCCAACATACAGATGTTGAAACACACACACACACACACACGTACACACACACACACACACACCCTTAAATTTTGCCATCCTGTTATAGGTCCTTTGGCCCAATCCACTTAGAGACTCCTGCATAGTGACAAGAACGCAGGGTTAGGGTTTCACTAGTCCTAGAGTACTAATGCCCAGGGTGATTTCAGACAAATTGCATAAATTACTTAGGCTTTTAAGAACCTCAGTTTCATCAGCTGTAGAATGGCCATAAAATGCCCTTCCTCTCGCAAAGGTCCTGAAGGTACTATGAGAACCGAATGAAATACCATGCATGAAAGCCATTTGAAAGGCACAAACCACTGCACAAGGGCTGGAGGTTATTATTCCTTTACTCCTGTTACTACAACACTGGTGTGAGAAAATCCACCTGTCTGCAGCAAGGACCCCAGTGCTGCCCACCCCCACCAGTACCCCTCACAGACAGCTAAGGATGGAGCCTGTATTGGTCAGCTCAGGCTGCTGTAACAAGATAGCTCTGACTAGGTGGCTGATACAGCACAAACTTATTTTCTCACAGTGTGGAAGTCCAAGGTCAATGTGCCAGCCAATGGGTGTCTGGTGAGCCCTCTCCTCCTGGCTTATAGATAGCCACCTTCTTGGGGTTCCTCACGTGGCTTTCATCTGTGTTGGAGCAAGGAGAGAGAGAGAGAGAGAGAAAGATCTCTAATGTCTCTACCTCTTATAAGAACACCCATCCTCTCATATTAAAGTCCCATTCTAGGACCTTATTTAGCCTTAATTAGTTCCATAATTGCTCTTTCTTCAAATACAGTCACATTCAAGGTTAGGGCTTCAGCATATGAATTGTAGGGGACCCAGTTCAATTTATAACAAACACCCAGAGAGAGGATCAGGCTCGTTGAGTCCGTTCATGTCTTTTTTTTTTTTTTTAAGATTTTATTTATTTATCAGATAGAGACCACAAGTAGAGAGGCAGGCAGAGAGAGAGGGGGAAGCAGGCTCCCTGCTGAGCAGGGAGCCCGATGTGCGGCTCGATCCCAGGACCCTGGGATCATGACCTGAGCTGAAGGCAGAGGCTTTAACCCATTGAGCCACCCAGGCGCCCCCCATTCATGTCTTTTTAAGTCAGACGATCTCTACTTTATACCGTGGGCAGTTTTCTGGAGCACAGTATCCCAGCCAAGCCCCTGGTGGGATTCTATTTTGGCTGTTTCTAGAACTGGGGGACTGGTGACTATTTTGGTATCCATTAACATAAATTAATACGTAGGTGGATGTCATGTCTTTAGATGGAAAGAGGAGGTTTTTGTTAATGTCGTTGTATTTCGTCTGCACGGGACTCTGGAGAAAAAGGTAGAATGACATCTGCCTCAAGCTAAACTTCAGGGCTGGCTTTTGTCCTAGATAGGGAACGGCTAAAGGCATGTGCTGAAGGAGGGCTCAGTGCCCATCACTCCTAGTTCTTCATAGATCAGAAGTGTGGGCATCCTTGAACTTCAGCACTCCTGGCACCCACCACTTCTCAACATGGAGGCTCGTTTGAGCAGGTTCACAGCCAGACAGCATGGATAGAGTTCCCTGAATAGGTCAGGTGTAGAGTGGTAACTGTTTGCTTGCATATGTGACTTTCCCAGACTTCAAGGGACAAATGGCAGAAGACAGAGATGGAACCGTGATTGGCTATACAGGGACAAAAACAAGACTATTTAAATATCAGTATTTATTATGAATATACAAAATCTCCCTAAGCTGGTGAGGCATGAGGTCTTTGGGTTAAATGCTCACAATGCTAGATCTCAGGGCACAGACTGAGGAGGGAGATGAGGAAAAAGCAGAGGGGAGGAATTTCTAAAGGTGACTGAGGATTATGCCCCATATAGGTAAGATTGATCTTGTGAGTACAATGGAGACAGATTTGAGGTAGATTCCAATGGCTCCACATCTCCTAGGAAAAGACCCCCTACAGTGCCTAATCAAGGCACAAGGTGTCAATTCAAGAGTTGTATCTAAATCAAGGATCCAGTCTAAATCTTGGTCCCTTTGAACCAATGCAGAGTCCGAACCCCTGTTCTAATCTCGGCCTTTTCGATCTGACCAGGGTAGTTACTACTTGCTCTATCAAGGAACCACCCCCCAGATAGAGTGCATGGTACAGGGGTACTCTTAGTATTTAGTAATGCTTTAACAAGAGCAATGATTACCTTGGATCACTCAGCTGTGCACGTGAACAGCATCTGAACAAAGCCCATAGGCTCACTGTAGGGGACAAGTGCCAGGATCAGAGCAGCCTATGTGCCAGAGATGGGGCCTCTGGAAAACCACTGTGTCAGAGGCTCAGCAGTCTCCCTAGGCATGGCTCTGTCACCAAAGGAGACCGCCTGAATGTGCAATGACTTAATTAGAACCCGGTGCTGCCGCCAACAGGGCAGGTGGGAACAGCCAAAAAGAACAAGCAACCACCTCCGGTTTGCTGGAGGACCGGAGGCAGCCAGGCAGGGAGGCTGGCCCCTGAATGACGCTCACAATCTCAAAAGAAAAGAATCTCCATTAAGATCTCACGCACACAATCTCTGAATGAGTTCAGATTTTATTTCAAGAACACATTTTTCCCCCAGCCCTGAAATAAGTGTGAACCGAACTGTGAAAAACAGACCTTGACCATATTGTTGTCACTACCAATTCACAGCAACAATCTTCAGTTTGGAATTATCGCCCTCTATTTCTTTTTTGCATTGAAGGATCTGGAGATTAAAAAAAAAAAAAAAAAAAAAAAAACTCTGGCCAAGATGACTCAAAAGATTTCCATTTTTGAAATCTTGATCATTCTCCTCCCAGCCTACAAATTCGCGATTCATCACGCACTGCCATCGCCGGTGCTCGCTGGGACGTGTCTAATGAGAGGAGGCCTTTCCCCTGGGCTTCTGGAGAGGTCTCTGCAGCGTAGCTGTGCCTACATAATGAGAGAGAACCACCAGGGGAATTCTAGTCCTTATCACACCTCAAGTACAAACCAAGCTTGTTCTTTTCCATCATGTTCTAAGTCAATCTGAATGCATTACAAACCACAGAGTCGCAAATTGTATTTGATTATTTATAACCATCAAATAAATGGAATAATGTAAGTCTTGTGAATTTTTTTTTTTTTCAGTGACGGATAAGGCAAGGAACAGAAAATTCCCTGGTGGGGCTAAATGATTAATGTCTGATGAATTCGTAACAGTCTTGCATTTGACAACTTTTCTTGAAGGAGTGGAAACCGGTTTCCAGGGTACAATATCTACAGTTTCCAAAACTTCTGAAGTTTTTCTAGCCCTGAGCTCATTCATAAACCGCCAGGGTTCAGAAAATTACATAAATTTTGAGGAAGAATATATATTTCTTTTCTCTGGGCAACTCATCTTCCTGTGGCAAAGGCCACAAAATAGCATCCTTTCACCTGCTTCTAATTTGGTATAAAGGCAAAATAATATGTCTAGGTATTTACTTCTAAAATCAGGCTATAAGAATACTTTGAGATGAAAGCAAGTCCGGCGAGTCACTGTCTGCCATTGGCTTCCCATGATTAAAGGTAGGTACGTGTGCAACCTGGGCGAACCACATCAAAGACTTCATTAGGCCGGCAGGTACCGCGCCGAGCGTCCAGTTGTAGTGGGCCTCTCCAGTTAATACACTTTCATCTGATTAAAGTCTGGACTCCTAACAAAACAGCAAGGTGGAGACGGTGATGCTGTCTCTGTCTCTCATGAAGCTTCAGATAACTCTGAAGGACTCTGCTGTTGTCACTATTGCTGCTAAGGGCTCACCTTTGTCAAGCGTGTTTCCAGCCCTGCGTCAGATCCTTAGAACCTGTTATTGAATCTTCACAGTGCAACACGGAGATAAGGAAGGTGTCTCGTGTCCTACAGCAAGGCAGGGGCATAGCCGGGGACCCTAGGCAGCGGCATGAGACGCTGCAGCCCCAGTCCGCTAGACTGCTTCCTACCATCCACTCAGTGGGGGAAGGGGGGGATCCCAGAGCAGACTGGCCAGTGACTCCATTCAAGTCGATGGCCTCAAAAGCCCCCCAATCAGTAAGGATTCCCAGAAAAGTGATGTTAACCCGAGAAATGGTGGTTTTCTTTGGTCTGGAGTAGAAGCCAAGGGGGGAAAAATGATTTGCTGCTTCTTTCTGCTCCTAAATCTCAAAATCATCACAAAGCAGCCTAAATGAGCCCAAGCCCTGCCCTACCCCCCAAAAGCATTCCTAACCCCCTATGACACCCCTAAGGGTTACAACAACCGAGATCTTATACTCCATAGAGGGACGGGGGAAGCCGTAAACACGAGAAGCTTCCACGCCCACAGTGAGAGAACCCTTTTTGGGAACGCCTGCGTTTCCAGAGGCGGACACGGAAGTTGTAAGTAATTGCCTATAAAGTAGACATTAAGGCTGAGAGCCCTGCCAACACTCCCATCTAACATGCGCAAATAGGCTACACATAGGGTGCGTGGAACGGTTCCATCGAGAGAAATCTGTTCCATCAGCCATCTTCTGCCCTGAGCCGGGTTAATGGCAAAAACTACCCCCACCTTGAAAGAGGATGCTAGAAACTCAGGCACCACCCCTACGTTTAGGAATAGAATATCCGCCAGGCCTACACAAACAGTTGTGCAGCCTGAACTCAGCCGGCAAATTGCCATGGCCTTGCTGGTGACAGGAGCGTGCTCTCTACAGAGGACGAGTGCACCCACGACACTCTCTCTCTGTCGTCACGACCAGACGGGCACCATTTGTAGACCATCTGCGCCTTTGGGTTTCATGGTGTTCCCGGACGTTGGTCCGGGACATTTCATTGTCTTTTCGTCCTCTCTATTTTCCAGAGTCAAGGCAAGATTAAGCCATGTTTGCCCAATACAAAATTAAATCGGCAGTTATCAGAAGCCCCCAGTGCTCTCCTCTGATGGTTTGCATGTTTCAAAGACAGGAAGGTACGCAAAAGAGCAGGCAGGACTGCAAGGATGCTGATGTCTCTGAAATTCGGACTTTTTTTCTTATTCTTTTATTGCTAACTTTCAGAAGTAATTAGGGCACTCATTTCTAAGCTAATGCCTTCTAATGGTCACTTAATTCTGGACAAACTGCAGAGTAGAATGCTTTTGAAACTAGAATTAATTGTTTAAAGGACATTATTGGGATTAGTCTGGTAAATGTAGAGAGAAAAAAAGATCTTTTACTGAGACATTAAAAATAATGAAGTTCCCTCCAGTCCCAGACCCTAATACATTATGTGGGTTTCTTTCTTTCCTTCTTTTGCATTTTTTCTGGAAGTAATTGGCCAAAAGAATGAAGCAGTACCAGAGACCTTTACACCTGTTTATGGGCGTTCAATGATGTTTCCTATCCTCATATAAGATCAGTCAGGCTAAGGAAGGAGATACACATGGCCAGAGTGTGCCATGCTGCAATTACCCTTCTCTCTTTTGCTCTCTCATCTCAAAAGCATGCAGCTAATCACTGTTGTTCTCAGAGTCTCAAGAAAGCCAATGAAAGCACAAAAGGGAGTAAGTTTCAGTCCTCTAAAGCTACAGTCTACTGAGGGCCAAAGGCATATAAGCAGCAGAGAACACCGAATCAAATATTATGATAGGAACACACACCAGATTCTAGAAGAGTCAGTCAAGAGAGGGAATTGTGAGTGGAAAGGGGCTGGGAAGGCTTCAAAACTTTGAAGTGTGTGTAGGCTGCCAATGGTTGGATAATGGATGAAAGGGGATACCAGGCAGAGGGAAGTGCTAGACAAAGTAGGTGTGTGAGGTGTGTGAAAGGGAGAGAGCGGGCGTCGTGGGATAGGAGGTGAGATGGTGGCCATGTCTGGGAGAACTCCGAATGAAACAGAGTCAGGACTTTGGTGTGTAGACAATCAGGAATCATTACTGGGTTTTGAGTAGGACACTGCCATAATCCAAGTTGTAGGTTTAAGTGGGTGTGTTGCTTCTTTTCTCCCCAGGACAAGACAGCTATAAATGAGACTTGATGAGGAAAAAGGAAGAAGCACAGGGGGAACAATAGAAGAGCAAGAACGTCCATGACACAGGTTTCTACTTCGCCATTTTGGTGAGAGCAAACCTGTTCGTTCTCTTAACAGACCCTGTCCGGTTAAGTGTCGACATTCTCCTCTCTTTAAATTCATTTCAGTATTTAAATATCATGATCAAATGGCATCATCAGACTGGACTTCCACACTATGCTTTCATTCCAAACGTTCACAAGCCTGCTTGGCATATAATGATAGATAGATACCCTACTGATCTTCTGACACTGATTTCAGTATAGCCAAATGAAGTTTACCTCCCACTAGAGCCATGATTTTCTTCTGCATTCCCACCACTTAACACCACCTCCACCCCCCAAATCACCCAGATTGCAAGTATAAGCATTACTCTGCATGACGCTTTCTCTCTATTATATGCCCATCAGCATATAATACATGGTCAAATCCTGTTCTAAAATCTCTCTTAATACCTATGCATCCATCCCCTTCACTTTACTCCCTCTGGCATGGGTCTATTTCAAGTCCACTGGCTTAATTTCACCCCTGGACTATCAGATTAATGTCCTAATTGGCTTCCTTGTCTCCAGTCTCTTCCCTCACTAATCTGTCTCTCAGTAGGCAGCCTAAAACAGAGATCTGCTCGCAGATCTTTGCTCTTCCCGGTGCCTAGGCAATGAAGTCTTGCCTGACTGTGACATCCAAAGTCTCGAATGATCCGGCCAAAACCTCCAGCCACTCTCTCCATGCTTTCTGGTCCCCCCTTCTCCATACACACGATTCCATGTCTGGCCTCTGCCTCCATCTCATTCTCCAGATGTGTCTGTTCAAGATCTAGCTCATACATTGCCTCTTACACAAAACCTTTCTCATTTCTTCATCTCAGCCAAATAAATGTCTACTTCTTTGCATACACACACACAGACACACACACACAGTTCCTCAAGTGTCTTATTTCTGTCATTTATTATTTTCTATTTGTTTCTCTTCTCAATTATAAATTCCTTGAGTACAGAGCCATGTGACTCCTCCCTACTATCTAGCAGAGTGCTACACAAGCAATGGGCTCTAATAGAATGAATGCAGATTTGATTTATTTTTAAATTTATTTTAAATGCTCCCAGGTATTAAAAGGATTGTTTCCTGACCAGGAATCCATCAGCCAATCAAAAAAGGACACTGTGTTTCTACTCATTTGTTAAGTGATTGGGGCCCTAAGTTTCCAGTGGTTATTGAAATCTGTATTGGGTCCTAACTACCCATTCTCATTCATAATTAATTCATTTACTCATTAAGCAAATATTTATTAAGCATTTACTTTGTTCCTAGGACTGTTCTAGGTGTTACAGATATGGCGATGAATGAGTGGTTCAGTTTCATCTGGTTTACATATTTACATTCTAATGGGGGAAACTCACTTCTTTTAAATTAAAATTCTTTTAAAATAAATTAAAAGAGAAGTTGGATAAAGGCACAGGGTAGGAGAAAGAGAAAAGAGTGATAGCGTAGTTACTTGGGTGGTCAGTAAAGCTTACCTAAGGAGATGACATTTGAGCTGATAGGCATTTTGTTATTCTGTAATCCCAGGTGCTTGTAGAAGATGGAGGTTCCTGGTAGAACTGGTGACTTCAAGGAACCTCAGGCTTTTTTTTTTCTTTTTGGCCTCTAAGTGACTTCCTGGATCAGAAGCAATGCCGTTCAGTAGACTATGAAGACACTTCGTTCTGCAAGATGGAAAGCCTGCCACCAGATTAGAACTGCCTGCCTACACCCACCCCCAGGGATTCAAGATTGCTAATTAATGCTAATTTAGCTTTTGCTGATGGTAGTTTCCAGATAAGCTTTCCAGAAAAAAGTCCCAGTTGTTGAAGCTAGGCTCTGCCTCCACCCCTGCCACCATGGTCATTTTGATTATAAGCCCATCGTGGAGCCTGAAACAGCTTGGCAGTGAGGTTAACTAATATCCGCAAGGATACTCATCTCGGCATGCTAACGGTTGAGACATATTTCCATTGTGGAATCCTTCTCATGAACACTTATATGAGAAGTAAGTATTTCGCTCTGAACCTATTCCCAATAGTCCATCCACATGCTGCTGTCCTAAACTCACGGTCCCCAGTCCCCCAATATTTTCCCTTCCAAGTCTCCAACAACAGAGCCATACCATTAGCCAATCCCTGAGCATAAACAGATATAGAGTCTTACCTCAGGTTCCTTCTTTCTGACAGTATAGTTGTGAGATCTTTTATTCAGGTATTTGTGCTGGAAAGATGTCCTCTTTCTAGTCCCACACAGGACCACCTGTGATAAATGCAGCTGTAATAACACAGCAGTCCAGTTCCAGTGAGACTCACACACCCACACTTAGCATAGCCATCTGGAAACCAGGCCTAAAAATTAATCCTCTATGACCATTTACATAGGGGCCTCGGACAGATCTGAAGGCAGATTCAAGTGGGTGTGATAGTGAGGCAGTAGATATACTGGGAAAGTGGGGGGTAGTAGTGAGGTACCATTGGGTACACTGGGAACGTGGGTGTGGCAGCAAGGCAGCAGTAGGTACACTGGCAAAGTGAGCCACATGCTTAAGTAATTGACTTGTGCTTTCACAGCCTACTTAGTCCTTATTTCAAAGACTATTTTCATGTGATGAAAGGCACTGGGCATGCCTGATTTTGTGGCAATGGGATCAGAAAACCCTTAGTCCATCACAGGCAACATGGATCACATGGTCACTTGGTGATTATGATCAGGTATCCAGTCTTTAAAAAAGCTCTTTTTTTCCCCAAAAAGTAATATTTTCTAAAGAAGGCATGGTTTTGCTCCAAAACTCTAGCGATTTCCCATCAGGTATTGCCAGTATTCTGTGTGGTATCCCTATTTTCCAAGATACTTAAAGCACCAGGAATCTGCTGGGCCATAAGCACTGCATAGGTGAACTGCTGATCCCCACGTCGCCTAGCTACAGTTGATCAGAGATCCACCTCTTGCTCTAGCTTCCACTCAGGTCTTTTAGTTCCCTTTGTAAATGGATTAAAGTGGTACACACAAAGTTTGTATGTAACACCCCGAAAATCCAAGGTGGCCCCCTCTTAGTGATATGACGTATAGGGTACACTCCTTTCTCAAGAGCGCCTGAAAGTCAGCAGTCCCCCAAATACAGCCAAGGTGGTCGTGTCTGTATTTTCATGGGATTTATCTGAGACCCTCAGATTTGCATGTATCTTATTGATGCATCTGGGTCTGCTATTTTTGGTTCTCTAGGTCCTAGCAGCAAAAATACTTCTAATTACTAGGCCAGCGTGATATTGTGTAGGATAGAGAGAAAATCCATATGTCTTTGGACCATATGTGGCCCAGAGTCGGAGTTAAAGTGTAACACTGAGGCAAATTTGTGAAGCTGTATTTTAATTTCTGCCAGATGAAAGCAAATTAATTCTGGTGTTCTTTGTTTAATGAGACCGAGAAAAATATTACTTAACTTAAGACTGTATACCACATGTCAGAGGTGGAATCATTTGTTTCTGTAAAGAAAACATTTTTCCCTTTTATTCTCTAATCATCAACATGTGGAGAGTTCCAGCACTCTGGTGCTTATCTCTCTTCCCTTTACAACATGTACTTTCTCCTTAAGTGACCTTACCCAATCCATGACTCTAAATACAATACACATATACATACGTGTGTACTTACATGTCTAAACACATAAATTTTCACGTAAACATATATGCTTCAACTTCTTCCCTGAACTCATATATTCTCCTGCTATTTATCTCCATTTGGATATTAATAAGCATCTTAAATTAATAAGACATTAGTTGATTTCTGCTCTGCAGTAGGCAAAATTGGCCTTTCCCAAGCAACTGCTTCCACTACTTGGTTCTCAGACTAAAAATCTCAATACTATTTTTTATTCCACTCTCATTTCCACGTTCAATGTGTCCATCAGTTCTTCCTACAAATGGGCCTCAAATCTGATCACATTACACAATCACTGCTATGCCATTTGTCTCTACCACTATCATTCCTCCTTTGTTTAATATAACAGACTCCAGAGCAGTTTTCATAATTTCCACCCTTGTCTATCTACAGTCCACACTCTACCTCCCATAATCAAGGGTAATTTTTCTAAACATAAATCAAATCATGTCACTGCAATGCCTAAAATTCTCAAATGGCTTTCAAATCCAAACATACCACAGCCTACAAGGGTCTTCTGGCTCCTACCTCATCATCTCATGTCACCTTTTCCTATTCTCCCCATTGTCACTTTACTGCAATCTACTCTAACCTTATTTCTCTCCCTGGAGGCTGTGACATACTTGTTCTATCTCAGGATTCTTGAACATCTGTTTTCTTTGTTTGGAACTCTATTCCATGACTGTGTCTTCTTCATAATTCAGGATACAATTCAAATATCACTCCCCGGGGCACCTGGGTGGCATAGTCAGTTAAGTGTCAGACTTTTGCTATCAGTTCAGGTCACGATCCCAGGATTGTGAGATGGAGCCCTACGTGGGGCTCTGTGCTCAATGGGGAGTCTGCTGAAGATTCAAGCCTTCTGCCCCTCCCCCCCACCCACTCTTGTGTGCTCTCTCTCTCTCTCTCTCAAATAAATAAATAAATCTTTAAAAAAATTATCACTCCTTAGTAACTACCCACACATCACTCTTTAGTATCTTCCATCTTCTATCCTTTTCAGAGCAACTATCAATTCCAAAAATTAACTTATTTAATTACTACCTCTTTCTGCCACTATAATAAAAGCTTCTTGAGGACTCTATTTTTCTCACCATTGTATTTCCTGCATAAAAGAATGCTGATCACATAATAGGTGTTCATTAAATATGTGTTGACTGAATTACTGACCACCTACAATTCCTTACTTTGCCTGGCAGACCGTAGCACTGTTTTGGGCTCCAGAAATTAAGGTTACACCTAATGACCCCTGCAATGGTTGGATATTTCCTCTCCCTCAGTATACAGTTACCCTGGTTAATACTCCCATGCTTCTCTGACAAAAGCTAAGAGGATGTTTCGTTGTCCCTACTTGTGATTTCATTGCACAATCTCGAGGATTCTGTCTTCTCCCTCCACTTAAAGGGCTCTAGCACCAGCAAAGCTCTGGGAATAGGATGAAGGATTTTTACTCTCTCGATGTGGCTCAATTCGGGGCCTTCTTCATGAATCCCAGAGTTTTGTTTTGTACTTAATATAAATAGGGTCTTTAATATAAAGTAGGACCTTAAAGAAATGCTTATCTCTCTCACTCTTAGGATCCACCATCAATTAACTATTATTCCATATTCCTGTTAGTCAAACCGCTCTGCTTACCAGCAAGGACCTGCAGCCTGTCAGGGTTACCTTTCCCACTTTGCCTCCAGCTGTTATTCACTATTGATTAATCTCTGTCACCCTGGATCCTTCTGGCCATGTTGAAATGAGGTATTCTCTGTAGGGCTCACAGAAAACAGGCACTAACACGTTTTTCAAAGATGATGGTAGTTTTTCACCAATGTATTTTTCAAAGTCTTCATGAATAATGTCTTCTAAGCCTTCTCAAGGGGAAAAAAGTAGGACAAGTTACAATAATAAATTCACTCCGGCATTTCTAATTCTGAAGAATTTGAATTCCTTACTTTTTATTTTACCCAAGAATACCCCATCCCAACCCCGTTTAACATAGTTGAATGTGGGTTCAGTCATCTAACAGAGAAAGCAACTAAGCCACTAATGGGTCTCAAGTTAACTCACTAAAAGAGGCGTTGTCCCATCTCTCTCTGAGTTTCCTGCAGTGATGATTTCTCACCCAAGTAGAAAGGGGATTCAGATTCTAGGCAGCTAAAAAAAAAAGTCAAATATAGACTATGCAACTTTTTCATTTTATTTGAATCGTTTAAAAAAAAAGCCTATGGGGGTGTTTTTTTAATAGGAGTGGAGAGAGCGGTTATATGCTATGTAGAGGGTGGCTCATTGAGGGAAATGAACAAAAACAGGAAGGAAGCCAGTTGGAGAATATGGCATGTTATGTTAACATGTAACCAAAACAACACCATGGTATGCCAGGCCAAATAAGGAATTGGTCAGTAATTCAGTCAACAAATATTTATTGAACACCTACTATATGATCAGCATTCTTTTATGCAGGAAATACAATGGTGAGAAAGATAGAGTCCTCAAAACAGAAAGCAAGTTGGGAAATAATGACTTGGTCTAGGGACATAAAATGCAATGGAATATGGAAAGAGGTAGGACTGGAAATGTATTTTGGTCGCAGAGCTGCATGGATTTACTCATTGGATAGAGATCAGTAACGAAGAGAGAACAGTCTAGAATGGTGTCTAGATTATTGACTAGGTGCCAGTAACTGAGATGGAGAAAACTTGTGCGTCACTGGGAAGTGGGAAGGGTGTTCTGACTCTGCCTCATTGCTTCTGATCAATCTGTGACTGTCAAAAGACACATGTAAACAGCCAGCAGAACATCATCTGTGCTGAAGGAATGACTGAGGTAACCACAGAACCAAGAGAGGACTTGCGACTAGCTTTGTTGGAGAGGTTTCACAAAAGAGCTGAAACTGGAAGATGAGCAAGACTTCGACTGAGGAGAATGGAGAGCAGGTACCTGGCACCAGAGAGGAGAGCTGACTCACATAGGTCACTGCATCCAGTTGGGCGCCGCACACCTCCAGGGGGCGCCAGTCACAGGGACTGTGGGTAAGTTCAACCTTTAAGTGGGAAAAAGGCAGGCACAAGGTTGGCACGGTCAATAGATCAATGTAGTTAAAGTGAAAGGTAGATTTAAGGAAGCTTAGTGAAGTTAAGACATTAAACAGATTCGTGATTCAGCCACTACAGGATTCATTTTTAGGCATATTTGAATAATTGTAATTCCACTGAACGCAACAGGCGTGGGAAGTGTTAGTAGGCATTCTAAGTTTCCCAAATCCTCCGTTAACTAATTATCAAATATTAAGTCATCCAAGCTCCAGTAGCAAAGGAGCCATAAACATTTTTTATGAGGAGCTTTTCTTTCATCCGTTAAGGTGAGACAGATGAATCCTCTAGTCCCCATTCCAAGAAAGCACTCTAACTGCTGAGACTAGACTTGGTTTCATCAATAAATGAGCTGTTAAAATTGATTTCTCCTCATTGAAAGTCACTTCATTCACAAATACGCTCTGCCACATGGAGACCATTTTAGCCACAATCTGGGCTGTTCCAAATGGAACTCTTTCATCGCAAGCATGCCTTTCACGACTCTTATTGGTGTTGTCATTGTGTAAAATCCCATTTTTCCACATATTCACAGTGCCTTGAACTTGCATGTCAGTCAGGGTTTCAGGGATTTTTCATCCTTAGAAACAATACTTTTGTAGAGAGAAAGTATTTTATTCCTGTCACGGCCCCCACTGAACTATTTGGGAGGGACAAATATCACTTAAGGAAAGATGGCTCGTGATTGCTTTCTCTATATCTTGTAATAGGATTATTCCATGTGGCACATGGAGAGAACATTTACTGTATTACTGCCATTTTCAGGGGAAAAAAATACCTCTTCCAGAATAACATGGGTCATATTTTGGGAAATCAGGAAAACTTATAAAAATATTGTGTTAGAAAAGTATCTAGGCTGTCGAATAATGTCTTCCTGGTTTGACAGACAAGCTATAACAATAAATTAACAAGCTAGCACAGGGCTGGGAGACCTCCGGAGTGGGAAATGCCTTGTGGACAACATGCCCATATTCCATTTTTTCTGCCTATTTTGTGTCACTCCGAGAGAGGGAACATATAACAATGCACACATTCAGCGGCAAACACATTTTAAAAAGATGTCTGGGATCACTCTATTGTGAAATAAATATAATTATGGATAGTGTCCTGAACCTGCCTGAGAGGAACTATTTAAATGACTGAGTCACGATGGTAACACTGTTTCACTGGGGCAGGATTCTGGACTCCACAAACTCCTCACTGAAATCCTGGCACATGCTGATTCATCATTCTCCCGGACAGTCCAAGGTGGACATCCCCTCTGCCCTCGCTCTGTACACAAAAAGTGCTCTCTCTCTGTCTGCGGCCGGCTCCATACGTTTCTTGTGACATCTGCTAGTATTTCCATCTAAAACAAAAAAGATTGTTTTAATTCCCACCCATATCTATTCTCGTTGGGGGATCTAAGCCATTTTGCAATGCCCTATCCTTGAAGATGGTGATTTCAGTTCCATGTGCAACATCTTGCTTTTTGTTTTATTTTGGTTTTTTTGTTTTTGTTTTTTAAAGATTTTATTTATTTATTTGACAGAGAGAGAGAGAGAGAGATCACAAGGAGGCAAAGAGGCGGGCAGAGAGAGAGGGGGAAGCAGGCTCCCTGCTGAGCTCGATCCCAGGACCCTGAGATCATGACCTGAGCTGAAGGCAGAGGCTTAACCCACTGGGCCACCCAGGCTTTTTTTAATGACTTTTTTGCAGAAATATTTGAGAACCATCAAGGGAGGGGAAGAGCTGCCACTCTGGCACCAGGGCAGATATTCAATGATGCAAGGCACTCATTCTTCACCTTTTGCTTTTTCTCAACCTGTTTGCAAAAAGGAATGGAGGGCAGCTTTTGTTCCTTAGAAACTAAGAAGGAAAGAAAAAAACAGATTGTCCTTTACAGATAATGAGTGGTTGGCAAGTACGTAAAAATGGGACAAACATTCAGATAGTCCGGTCCAAACTAGTCACCAGCACCGTTGCGCAGTGACAACCATGTGCCCTGGTCTGAGGGGTTAACTATTATGCAGGAGCTGATTAGCATAGCTGATCTTCACAGAAAACAACTCCCTCCACACTGATCACTCCCTGCAATGGGCAAGCATCAGTGGGGTAGGAGTTTGCTTTGCATACCTCCAGCTGCTTTCACAACAATATCCAGGTTAAAAGAATAGATTATCCCATCAGACCTAACCTTAAGTGACTGTGTTAACAGCATAGGGTTCTGGGGAGCTGAAAGGAGTTAGGAAAAATCGGCGGGAGACTGTCCCTGAAGGGTGCCCATTCAGTTAGGACATTGTGTTAGAGAGGTAGAGCCTTAAATGTTAGACCAGCGGTTCTCACCGGATCTGGGAGAGTCACAGAGTTTTCTGGATAATCTTTTCAAAGTCTGCCCTCCAGTCTTTTTCCTTGCCCTCTTCAATTCTGATAGGTCTCCGTATGATCAAGCTAACTTGTCTGTGTGTATATACGCTGGTGCTTTTTCCACTGTTTCTATTTTTTTCTCCAGAATTACAAAATACACATGTGAATCCAAATGAAAAGCTGCTTCTTTTTTCATGGGTTGATTAACTGATTTATCTATTCATTCAATGCTATTTATAAGACATTGTTTTAGGTGTTGGGATGTAGTGATAAACGAGACATATATAGGAACTAAATAAATGAAGGATATTTCACTGTAGTCTAAATGTAGACTTACCTGTAACCTAGCTAGGACATAAAGAAGGATGGAGATAATGCCTAAAATAAACTATATGATGGAGAAGGGATATATGATGATACTGCTTATCACTAATGACATCTTTTATTATCTCATTAAATCTAATGTTTATAAGATTTCAATTGTTTTGAACTATTAACATGATGCATGCCATCTGCCTACACTACATGCATCAGTTTCTAATGACATGAGTGACTAGTTATCTTACATATGTATGTATGTGATCTTCCTGTGCAGGTGATAAATCCTGAGAAGGCAGGTCCTGTGTCTTTCATTTCTTCATCTTCCATAATGACCATCAGTGTGCTAGGTCAAAGTGTGTCCTAAAATATTGCCTCCCATTTATACAGATCTTAATAGCTTTCAAGTACTTTTTAATCTCATTTGATTTTTATAATATTTATAATAATAAAATAATAATATTTTGTTGATGGATTTTAATGGTGAGAAATGGGAGTTTCAAAGAGGAGACACATTATTTATTTGTGCAAGATCACACAATTAGTTTGAAGCAAAGTCCAACATCTTTTTGCTTTATTTTTTTTTTTCTTCTCTTTGTCTAATGCTTTTTTTTTTCATTGTACCATGTGGCTCCTCATATGCTGTGTGTATGTATCAGATTTTTCAGGCATATGATATGTCAGATGTATATCAAATATCTACTTATATACTGTGAGAAATGAACTCATTTTGGGGAATAAGGGATGAAAACAGAGATTAGATGGCTTGGTACACATATCAAGCTGCTTATCTCTGGGTAACCAAGATGGTCTGAGAATTGTAGGCAGAGAGATAACTGTACCCCAGCTACGGTTCAGAAGGCACAGTGAACTGAGGGCGTCCTCACACTAAGTCACGGGGACCCAGCGTTAAAGACGTTGTTCTGCCACCAAAGGCTGTCGCTGAGGGTGTGTCAGCATAGTGCTGTGGAAGGTGACAACAGAGCTGAGGTAAAGAAGTTTTTCCAGGGGCGTCTGGCTGGCTCAGTCGGTAGAGCACGCGATTCTTAATCTTGAGGTTGTAAGTTTGAGCCCACACTGGGTATAGCGATTCCTTAGAACTAAAATCTTTCAAAAAAAAAGAAGAAGAAGAAGAAGTTGCTCTGGGCTGCATCCCAATTATCCTTTTTTTTTTTTCTTCGCCTTGTTTTTCTGAAAATGAAATGCCAATACCAGTCTGGGGCATTCTTCTTAGTTCATGCTGGAAGCCCCCAAGGCTGGACAGAGTATGTCGGTAAGTCTACAGAACATATTGTGTCTGATCATCAAGAAAGAGATGTACAAACCACTAAAGTACCAGCGACTCTAGAACTCACAATGGGGGACAGAACTCAAACAGACTATGTTTCTATCACTTCTGAACACAACACGGTTCCAGCTAGGCTGAGCCTTATTTGTTGGCAAATGCACGCACAGGAAATCACTCAGGGATTCATGTCTTGCCTTTCTACAATTTGACAGCAAGCTTCAAACAGCAGCAATGTCAGCCATGGGACATAACTTTTATGCCAATTTCAGCTATGCCTTATAAAGTTGGTTTTTTTTTTTTTTTTCCCAAATCGATAAGGTCACAAAGACCTTCGCCTTCAATAGCATAGCTTAGATGTACAAATTAAAATTCCATTTCCTGTAGTCCCTCCATTCATAAGGAGCAATTAAAGTAAAGTATCTAATATAGTCTATGATGTTGGCAAAGGCATTAGTTTACATTTGTCTCAATGGACTCTGCCAAAACATCTCTTTCATTTATTAAAACCATTTGTGATTGCCACCAACTTTGAGCTGAATGGCATCCCAAGGCCAAATTTGCTCATTCATCCACTTGTTTAAAGAAATAAAAACCACTAGAGGAACCACTGATTGATAAACTGGTGGCAGTCTCTTCTATTAAGCATCTCTACTTGCACATTGAAACACAATACAGGGTAAGCCTCTCTAGAACATACAGAGCTGTGCCCGAGGCTACAGAGACATTGTACCATAGCTTTAGGTTATGTTTAGGTTACCAAGAGTGTGACTATCCCTGCCTGGCCATTCACCCTCGGGAGTCACTGGAGAGCTTCAAGAGGGTGATCTCATGGGGCACCTGGATGGCTCAGTGGGTTAAGCCTCTGTCTTTGGCTCAGGTCATGATCCCAGGGTCCTGGGACCAAGCCCCACATCAGGCTCTCTGCTCAGCAGGGAGCCTGCTTCCCGCCCCCCCCCACCCCGCTTTCTGCCTGCCTCTCTGCCTACTTGTGACCTTTGTCTGTCAAATAAATAAAATCTTAAAAAGAAAAGGGGGTGATCTCAAAAGTAATAAGAGCCCACACACCTACCCCCATGGGCTGCTTGTTATCGCTGGCCAGGAGACAAAAGAGAACAGTTACAGTAAAAAGCTGGCCCAGGGAAAAGGGCTCATGGTTTTACCTTATGGGAGGCAAGGAAATGTACACAACTTGGTCTGTCAAGCCCTTTCATATATAGGATCTCATTTATTTCCCACAACAACTACATCAAGGAGGCATTATTGCCCCATTTTGCAGATGAAGAGACAAAGCCCCAGAAAGTAAGTTGCCTGAAGTCATAAAGCTAGTAAGCTACAAAACCAAGCTTTAAACCTAAGTCTGGCTTACTCCAGAGTCTCTTTCTACTATAACAGTTTTCATGTAAACTCAGTATGATCTCTGAGTCATAGGCAACCACTTATATACACAGCACCAGAGCAGCGTAACAACTCTAGACTAACACCTATGAGCATGACGTGGAAACGTGAATAAGAAAGTGGAAAAATATACATGATTTTCCAATGTTATCTTGGATGGTGGGAGGGAAAAAATAACTTCTTTTTTTTTTTTTTTTGGTATACTTATTTTAGCTCCAAATGGCAGGTTTGCTGGATGATAACCAAACACACTATTTTAAGGATAGAAGCTGGGAAAGACAGTCCATCAGAAACCTGAACTTTGTGGTGATTCTCTAAATGCCTGTCTAGAGTGAAATCCGTGTGATAAACCAGATAGAAACTGCCCAGCTTCTCAGAACCCTCAAAATGAGTCTGAAGATGATTTGTTTAATGTATTTTTATTTAAATCATATAGAAAATCTACTAGAGGGCTGCCCGGGTGGCTCAGTTGGTTAAGTCTCTGCCTTCAGCTCAGGTCATGATCTCGGGGTCCTAGGATCACATGCCCCGCTCCGTGGGAAGTTTCCTTGTTCCTCTGTGTCTCTGCCCTTCCCCCTGCTCATGCTCTCTCTCTTTCTCAAATACATAAAATTAAATTAAAAATCTTAAAAAAAAGGAAAGAAAGAAAGAAAGAAAGAAAGAAAATATACTGGAATATATGTCTTAAGACTAGTGGTCATGTCCAGTTTACCTTTACTCAGTGCCTCTCAGGCACCTTGGCTATGTATTGGGTTTTATTAAGTATTAGGTTTAAGAAAGGAATATTAGCCAAGTAAAGCTTATGATCTGAGAGTTGGCATGCTCTTAGTTGGCTTGGCTTGTCAGGCTTCTACTGGAAGTTCACTAGTTCAGTAAGACGAGAAGCAAGGACACACAGACCTATTTCACCATGGAAGATTCTAGCCCAGGAAGGACACTTTTTTTTTTTTTTTAATGTATACTATAAAAAAGAGAAAACAAAATAGGGAGACTGAGGTCTAGCTGTATAAAGAACTTATACTGGGAGTATCTTTTCAGTTCACAATTATTTATCTTTCTCGGAGAAATAAGTCTGATGACCAGATCCTTCTCTAGAGAAAGCAGAGAAGTCTGTACAATATGCCATGTCTTCTTGGCTATATATATGTCATGCAGGACTCAGCAGTTGGGTGATCAAAGCCAAAATGGGCCAGTCAGATGCTTCTCTGTGGAAAATGAGAATTTTCAGTCACATCTCTGATGGGCTGTGAGTTCTTCCAGCTCAATAACATTGGTGGCTCTCTAGTGAGGACACACGTGTTGCCTTGTCTCTGAAGTCACTAGAGCTGCACTTCTTTCTTCCTTTCTGAAGTTGTACTGTTCAGTTCTTCCTGGAATTATGTGATAAATCCCACTATCTTTCCATGCATTTCTCCTTTCGCTTGAGCTACTATTCAGAGGTGGTTTCTATGCCTTGCAAAAGAAATGTAATGATTCAGAAATACAGATAGATGGCTGTAAGGATTGGTGTGGCCAGAACTGAGGAAAGAAAATAATATGCAAAGTTGGGCATAAGAAGGAACATTTTTGAAGTACAATAGATTCAGGAAAGCAAGCCGCAGTAGACCGAGTGGACATTATAGCACAGAGCAACCTGGGAGTAAGCAGCAGAGCTCCCTAGCTGGGAGGAATGTAGCATGCATGCCAATATTTGAGAGAAGGTAAGTTTGTTTTCGGTTTTGTGTTTTTGTTTTTGTTTTTATGGTCTGGGGCCTTATGAGGGAACATTCTATTTCGACAGGTAGAGACCATGACAACTTTACCCTATAGCTTGATATCTCAGAATATTGCTCATTTTGCTATATGGAAGGATACTTAATTGAATACAACTTCAGATTCACTAGACTTGGAGGGATGAGTGGCCCTGGGGCTGTCACTGGGCAGCTGAACTCCACCTGCAGCCTGGGTCAGCTTGGTGCTCTGACAAGGTCTTCCATGCCATGCCCCTGGACATCCACTCCATATTCTCCAGGGACCTGGAACTGATCAAGGATTGGATGGGGCAGTCATGTCCAGAGCCAACACCTCCCCAGGCAAGAGAAGTCACCTTGAGCCACACACCAGCAACATGGGGTAAAAACTTGATACTCGGTTTTCTTTTGAAAGGTGCAGACTGCGCATCTGTGCGCCCTAAGTGATGGGTTCTGTCTAGCCCATTTCTGCATCAGGGTGAGGGACTGGCGCACATGGGGGCCACAGCTGGGACTTCCCAGCCTACTGGGAGCCTAGTTTCTTTGAGGTCTTTATCCACCGCTGCAGCTTTTGGGTTCAGCTCTCTAGTACCATCAGCTGAGATGAGCATGAAGACTTTATTCCTTTTACCTCGTGGAAGCAAAGTTAGATCTTTTTCACATAAGACAAATTTAGTTCCAAGATCTGTTTTTCACAAACCAAGTTAGTACATATCACAAGCCCAAGAAATCAGAATATAGTGTGGCTCTTTTATCATATCTGCTCCTAGCCTATCTTCTATCCCCCTAGAGTCTTCCAATACGTCCTCTGAGCTCTGCTAAGAAACTTTCTTAATCTCAGGAGGACAGAAGGGAATTTTGAGATTGACAGGTGAATACATTTGACCAGCTGTATCTCATGCAATTAAAATTTGAGGTCGATAGAAAATATTGCTCACCATGTTAAAAACACTAAAAGAAATGGTGAGTAACTATTCTTCAAATGATGAGCGATTGTTTTCCTTTCATTTGTTTTCTGTGAGCATAATTTTTGCCAAGGACTACAGTCTTATTCTATAAATTTAAGTGCTAAATAAACATATAGCAGGCTCCGTTCTGGCCCAAAGGAATTTGATTAACACGTTTTCATTTACACAAATCTTTATATTTTGTTGGGGGGGGAGTGAGTTGTTTGTTGCTTTTGTTTTTTGTCAGAATCAGAGGTGGAGCACAGAACTATCCCCAGAAAGTCTCTTGTCTTGTCATTTGCAAGCTAGCAGCAGGCTCCGAAAGTCTCCTGAGAGAAGGTTCGATACATTCCTTGAGATTTCCAGTGTACTGTGTACTTATTTATCCCAACATAAGTCTTATTTTTTTAAAAAGGTTCGTTTATTCCTAGTCTCAAGTTTCATGCTGGGCTTTTCCATTGACCACAGAATATAGCAATAATCTTTGCCTAAGCCTCAGAAGAAAATATTAGGCATCTGAAGCAAGACCATGAATAATAATAACTCCTAAGCAATAAGTTCTTCTTCATAACACATCTTCCTCCCATCAGCTTTCCCAAACCATTCCAAGGCATTTGGAGCCTGTCTTTTATAATTGTTGCTCTGAGAAACAAAATTTTTCTGAGTTTCCCCCTGAAAGATTAATTAAAATGGAAATGCTGTGGAAGCACAGACAAGACTAGAATTTCTTTAATATGAATGCTTGTCATGATAACATTTTCTATCATGTCATTATGACATCTTGCTTTTCTTCTTTAAATATTAAAAAATAAATAAAGGAAGTAGGCTTTTAGCGAAAAAAAGAAATCGTACCAGCTACATTTCTTCCCACTAAGATAAGGGACTGGTAGGCTAAAAATCTCTCACCTCTCTCTGATAGGATAAAAACAGCACTAAATAGAAAAGACAAATCTGGTATTAATAAAAGAAGATTACTATTAGTAATCAAGACAAAAGAAGTTATTTCTGAAGACCAGTGTTTGACAAATCATTGTGTGAGTAACACAAAATAAGTGCTTCTGCTAACTTACCTGGGGAGTAAGAGCTGAGAACATGGGAGCATTAATTATGAAATTAAAAAAAATTTTAAAAAGCATGTAATACTTTCTGAAAATGGGCTTCATTCTTTAGTTTAAGATAATTGGAAAAGGAACAGGGAAGAAAAGAAATAGGCCTTCAAATTTGAATATTATGTGCAAAGTCAGGGAGACATGGAGGGGACATCCAAGAAAAATCCAAGGCCCATTTAGTAGAGAGTGAATAAACCATATGGAGTCAATTGTTCATTCAATGAATATTTACATAAATGCCAGCCTCCTGCCAGTATTGAGCTAAGCATACAGTAATGAGGACAGTCCTAAGCCTCAAGTAGCCCCCAGTTTAATGGTGAGAAACACACGTGCACAGAAATTTATGAAATAATATAGAAGATACTGATATAAGAGAAGCACAGCTAGGGCTAGATTTAGGGGAGCACTGGGCAGGGGAAGGGTGAGCCTATTTCAGGCAGAGGGAATGACACTACAAAGGTAATTCCATCTTCCTGGAACAAGGGGCAGGCTGGGAGAAATGAGATCATTCCAATCACATAGGGTCTTGTATGTCAAGCTAAGAACATGAGAATTTTTTTTTTTATTATGTTATGTTGGTCACCATAGAGCACATCATTATTTTTTGATGTAGTGTTCCATGATTGATTGTTTGCGTGTAACACCCAGTGCTCTTATGAGAATTGATCCAGGCTATGATGAAACAGGAGAATTGTGGAAAGAAGGGGGCTTGATGACATTTCATCTTGCAGAGATGGCGCTGGCAGCGGGAAGGAAGGACAGAGAGGTGGGTGGCCTCCCTCTAGGCAGAGAGACTGGCTGGGAGACATGACAGTGGCCTGTCCTAGGGTGTTCACACTGGGGATGGACAAGAGACCAGGGCCGTGGTCAGGGCTGAGATCATTCAGGAAATGAAGGTTGGGGTGCTGGGGACACTTCCATCAACTCTGAAGGGAGGAGTTGAGGAAACATTACATGAGAAAGAGACAGAAAGGAAGCATCAGAGTAACAGAAAGAAAACGAGGCAGGAGCCCCATCATGAAAGCCAAGAGGAGAAAGAATCTGAAGTGAGAGTGGGGTCAACAGCATAGAACGCTCCAGAGAAGCCGGAGTCGCAGTGTATGGCATCTCAGAAATCACGGGGCCTCACTCCTCCAGTGCACTAAGGAGGAAGTAACGACCCAGAAAAGTGAAGGCACTTGCCCCAAATCACACAGCTATTTAGGTGAGAGCTGAACCCAGAACTCAGGAGTCCTGACCTTTGTAGTTCATCAGGCTGTGTCTCTGGTTTGACTGAGCCCAGTCCTCCCTGAGGGGAGATGAGGCGTAGAAAGAGAACTCAAGGCTATTCTGGAAAGACATTGCAGAGGGAGCTTACGTTTCATTCTGAGGAATGGGACTCACTAAAGAGTGCTGAGCAGGAGAGCCTTCCTAACAAGAGAGGTATTGGGGGAAGTTTTCTGTGGTAGTGTTTAGGTCCACGGTCGACATTTTGTCCTTCCCAGGCGTAGCTTAGGCAATTATGAAATAATTGCTTTCCTAAATAATCGTGTTTTGTTGAACTAAACTCCTTAAGTGTATCAGAAATGAGTAACCAGGGGTGCCTGGTTGGCTCAGTCCGTTAAGCGTCTGCCTTCAGCTCAGGTCATGATCCCAGGCTCTTGGGATCAAGCCCCGCATCGGGGTCTCTGCTCAGCCGGAGCCTGCTTCTCCCTGTACCTTCTGGTCCCCCTTGCTTGTGCTCTCTCTCTACCATTCCCTCTCTACTATTCTTTCTCTCTCTCTGTCAAATAAATAAATAAAATATTTTTAAAAAGAAATTAGTAACCAATAAATAAATAAATAATAATTATGAATCAAGTCATCTCTTGCTTAGGTCCGTCATACCATCTTAAAAAATATCTGGAAATAGAATGATAACTCTAGTGATATTTGGAACCACCCAGCCTTATGTCCAGCCCTGGTGTGTCCTGAGTACACTAGGCCCATCTATCCATTCTTCCGTAATTCTATTTAGACCAATGATTAGTGCCATGTGAAGATGCATTATTTTAGGCGATTCCTTCCCTTTCCTCATTTTCTTCTTTACATATACATGTATTACATGAAAAAAGAACGATTCCTATGTCTTAGGAAGAATGCCTTAAGAGAAATGCCCATCATTTGGAGCAGGCTTTCTGTAAGGTGATTGTCGTGGTGTGGGCCCCTTGCACTCGGCCCAGCCGAAGCCATAGGGTGAGTGGCTTCAGGGCCCCAGGGGAATGGCACAGGAGCCCCAGCAGCTCTGTCCTGTCTCTCGGCTCAGAGCATCAGTTTTGAGCTTCTCGAGAGCCCAGATAATGGTCTGCCTCATAG
Organism: Mellivora capensis; assembly: GCA_004024625.1. Lineage (NCBI taxonomy): Eukaryota > Metazoa > Chordata > Mammalia > Carnivora > Mustelidae > Mellivora > Mellivora capensis. The sequence continues at coordinate 52,791 of PISX010012526.1, forward strand.
GTGACAGCATCCTGGCATTTGGAAATTGACCCGACACCACTGAAACCCCAAGGCCCCCTGATCCCCAAAGTCTGATTAAGTGGTTCATGGCAAGACTAACATCAAGTGATGGAACACAGAACAAATGTCACTCTTAGTGCTTGAAATTGACTTGAGGGTCCCAGCAACCTGCCCCGCCTGACCCTGACTTTTAACCTCCTTCCCTCCTGCTCTCCATCTCTGCTGTTCTTGCCCTCCTGCAGACCTGGAGCCGAAGCCACGGCTCCGCTTTCCACGTGCCCAGGCAGAATACTACAGTGGGGCTGTTGCCGGGCAACGGCAGCCAGAACAATTTATTTGGGGAGCATTTTGAGAATGATTACACTCGCAGGGGTGGGGTGGGCTGGTCGTGTGTCATCTTTTTTTTTTTTTTCTTCCTGTGCTACCTTTTCCTGGATGTCGTAAATATTCATCTGAATTTTGCATATATGAGGGGAAAACGTTATTTAAATGAGTTTGGGAGGGTAATTTGCTTGGGTGCATCACTACACTCCTTTATGTTTTGCAGGCAGTCTGCTGCAGAAGGAGAAAAAGCAATTTTGTGACCGTTATTGACACAGATGACAATGCTATGCTGTTTTGTTTCAGTTACGTAGAACAATGGGAGCAGAAAAAGATGTAGTTTAGCCAAGGCATTTAGTAAATTGTTGGTAAATGGGGAGGACAAAAGCCCCAGCTAAGTCATCAGGCACATTTCCTCTCTAATGTGGCTGCAGTTACTCTCCTGGCCTCTGCTACCCCCCACTCCGAGAGGCAAACTTCCTCTTCCTCTCCTTTAGTGATATCAACACATTGAAATACAGCACTTGGCTAAACCCCGGAGAGCTGACTTTGAAAGGTAATGGGAAGAAACATTTCCTTTCAAAAGGAATCTGGCAGCCTTGAAGGATTTGCAACACGCCAATTTCAGATGAGTCAGAGTCGGGTAGGAATTGCAAATACTTAAAAAATCGTCGTCGTCAATATTGCCCACACCCCTGGAATATTAATATATACACACACCCACGCACCCCCCTGGAGATGTGTTTATTTCACAATTCGCAAATGGTAAGGGGACCTTTTCTGAATTGTTTCTCAGGGACTTGGGAGCCAACATTAAAATTGTGATTCTTCCAAATGCTTTCCCATATGCCTTAAACACTCATTAAAGGCGATTTCCTCAGCGCACACACATTCTCGCGGTCTTAGTGACCACCTCCCTGCCTCACCAGAGAGAAGCTTTTCTTGAGGCTGCCGTGTCCTGTCTTCACCATGACTTGGTCAGGAGCCTCCTGGCACCATATGGCAGAAATCGAGGCTGTGTCGCCAGCCAAACACAACAGTTGTTTATAGAGCACAGTCAGTGATGGTTTCTAGCTCTCGGCCCTCAGGGAGATGTCTATGGATATAAAATGGGTCTCTGGGCCATCTGACAAGATGGACCCTGAAGCTGTGGGACTTCTCGTCCAAAACTGCTTTCAAGCACATATTCCATCCAAAGGATTTCCGTCCCTGGTCCGTAATCCCAGAACCTCAGGCTGATTTTGTAGGCTCTCTTGCACAGGAGGCAGCCTTTGGCACAAGAAGCCAGTAAAGCTCTTTTTGTTCCCTGGTTTGACTCAGGGACACAAGTGAATAACACAGTTTCTCTTTTTCAGTGAGGTCACTTAATTATCCAGGATTAAAATCTGGGCAGGAGGGTAGACGGTAAGGAGGCTAGAGACATACAGGGGAAAGCATTCAAAAGAAAACCCGCTCTTCGATTTTCACCATCGGAGCGGGTACTAGTACAAGAAGCCCCTCCCCCTTTCAGTTTGGACGCGCCCACGGGGATGGCCTTGAAGCCCACCGCACCTGCCGAATTTCCATCAGACAACTTTCTGTTTATTGAGAACCTGTCACGTGCCAAGTACTCTCCTAGGTCTTGTGGATGCTGCGGAGACATAAAATACGGACTCCTTCCTCAAGATTGCCGGGCGCGGGCCTTCTCTTGGCTCAGGGGAGAGAAGGGTAGCCTCAGGCGTGTATCCACGCTCACCCAGACGCCGCGACAGCAGCCCTAGCCCCCGTGATGAGAAAAGGCACTTCAGATCGGAGAGGATATCTGACTCCATGGAGAAAACACCGCAGCCCCTTTTGCTTTTTCCTTCCCTTTGAAAAATGCCCGTGTCTTCTGATTCAAAGTTTACATCCAAGAACAACCCTTTTCTTTTGCTACACCTCTAGGCAAAGAACATATGTCACAAATGCCATAGCCATATTTAGACGTTGTCTGCCGTTCAGCTTCACTGAGCCTGCCGCCAAGTTACCTTTTACATGGCAATTACTCATGAAATCTGAACGCTTCTGCAAATTAGTGTTAGGTTGCTTTCATTTCCCAATTAACTGCCCACCTGCTATTATAAAGATTCAAGTTAGTCAGAGTCAGCCTTTTCCCCTTCGGCCTTTAGGAAGAAGAAGAAGGGAAAAAAAAAAAAAAGTACCCAACTTCTTTATGCAGAGAATAATTAAGGTGTGAAATGGTCCACCGAAGGCAACAATGAAACATGCAACTGTGAGTATATTCAAAGAAGAGCCAGACAAGGAAGAAAAAAATTCCATGATACGAACATTAGACAGACAGGTGGATGGGTTTGGAGAGACCATATGGCCTCCTTCTGTCTTGAAATGTACTGTGAGCTTATATTTTGCAAAATCCCTTCAAGAACCGAGTTGATTTCTAAACAGTAAATCATGGCGATGGAAAATGCTTATGACGCCTTAGCTATGTCCGTTATTTCAATGTCAATTTTGTATTTCTGGGGATGTGTTTTTTAAGACTGAACTAATGCACCTGTCACACGGTAAATGAGGTGGCAGAGGGTAAGGTGGAAAGACAGGGAGGAAGAATTTAGTCTTGTTTTCTTTTCTCAAGAGAAACGGAAACATACTTTCCAAACTCACAGCAGAGGAAAACACCAGTACCCCACTGCAGCCCGCGGAGACAACCACCGTGATGCGAATCCGACGCACTGAGCCGAACAACAAGACATGAAATGCACCGGATAATGAAAAACAGTGTCATTTCTGGAAAACATTAGAGAATATTTTTCTCCCACTCAGGAAGGGAGAGCATATGATTCCCATTCTCACATTATGACAGAAATGCTGTGTGCGCTGTATGGACAGGATTGCTGTCTGAAATTCCAGAAACCATACATGACGGGGAACTACAAACATGCTTCTTCAAGCCCAGGGTCATTGACACCCTGGTTGACAAGATCACACAGTTTCGACAGCATCTCTGCACTGAAAGAGTTTCTCTTCGAATTTTCAGAAAGCCCATTCTTGCCAACAGGTTGGGGTCCAAGAAATTCACGGCCTTTCAGAGCCTTTCAGAGCAACTTAGTCTAAGCCTTTGAAGGCCGGTCCATGTTCAGCGACACCACACCAGCCTACGAACAACAGGGTCCCTAACTGTAACAAAATGGTATTGCTCTGTCTCTTGAGAGAAGAGCCTCCAGCCGCCCGCCACTACGGACTGGCCCGCCCGCACAAACACTCAGAATTCCTACTAGGGGACTGTGGAGGCTGCTTCCCAGATGTCCAGCCCTCCTAGATATTATGTAGGGCCTGTCATTGTCCTTTACTCTGGCTGCTCACTGACGCGCCTCCACTTGCTCTAGATGAAGAAGTTGCCAGTGCCACAGTGGTGTTGGGGAACTGATCCTTCCACCAGCATCCGGACACACCAGTGACACCATGACGCCTTAGACCCGGCACCAAAGACTTCAGTGGTCCACGGAAATGCATGGAACTGAAGTCACCGGCCAGCCACTACGGTGGCCTAGCAAAGGCACAGCAAAGACGCGTTTGCCAAAATGGGGTTCCACGTCACAGATTTAATGGCTGTACCGAGTAATAATTCTACAGTCTATTGCACAATAAAGTAGGATGATTTCACTTTTTCTCTATTCTCATTTTGTGGTAGATGAAATTATGGAAGAGGGTTGGGAGGTAACGTTCCTCCTGAGCTTGGGAGAATCACATTGTCTTCGACAGGGAGAAAAGCAAGGAACATGATACTAAATGTAGAAGAAACAGAGGAGCTAGTCAGACAGTCTTCAATCCTTTGTCTACTCCCCACCCAAACTAATTTGGATGATAGCTACATCCTGACAATGTACTGGCCAACAAAAAATTGGGTCGTTCAACCAATCATTTTAGCTATATAAGGCCAAGCAATTGGTTTGACCCACTTTCCCCCCACCCCCACTAAATGACTGATTCATGGATTTGCTTGGTTGGTTGGCGTGTGATAAACACACACCAACAGTAGATTCCAGAAGGAAGTCATCACCAGTCTCAATTTAAAAATATCCTCTTGCTTTTTTTAATGCATCAAATACAATATAAATAATTTTGTAGGCACTGTTATATGTTTTCTCAGTTCGTTTAATCATACATTCCATATGGCTCAAGAAAGAGGAAGCATGTTTGTAATCGTTCAATGAATATGATATTCTTCTGGACTTATAAAAAAATTTCCTCTAAACTTATAAAAACAAGATCAAATCGGGATGAAAGACAAAGCTTTTCAACTATATCCCATTATGAAAATGCCAACAGTATAAACCTTCTTGTTTTACTTTATAACTTAGAGTTACTGAAGCTACCCGAGATGATTGTAACCAATATTTGTGAGAACACCAACATAAGAAAGCCAGTCGTCCTTTCAGACTTTGAAAACTGAAAAAAGGGGACACGTACCCACCCCCCCACACACACCCATGCCTAAATAACCTAAAGTCTTACACTTCCTGTTCATCCTGAGGTTAAAAACATGGAGATAAGCAACACTTCTCAAGTATTTTATAGCCTTTCAACATTTCCTTGCACCACTTTACAGAACAAATACAAGAACCGATACACCCCCAGAAAGAATATCTATGTATTGCTTTTTCAGTTTCTTGTGAATTCCAGGCCATTAAAGATATAATTAAAACACTTCCACCAACAGAAAGCCCAAACTGAGACGGCTTCAATCCACAGCGGGCCTGTCTCCTCAGAACCTGTAATTACTCTGTTGAGCTCAGTGCATTAGATAACAGCCGTCTGTTATTTGCGGACCGTACTGTTTGGTGCGTGCGCAGAGAAGCACCTGTGTTAAACAATATCCCGTTTCGGGGAATGGCAGCTCTTCTTCCAAGACACACAGACGACCGATCGGCGCTTCCCCACCTTGGTGCGGTCCCAGGACGCGAGGATCCCAGCGATGGAGATGCAGCAAACTCCCACATATGTATAAACTGCCTAGAGAGATGACAACAATTTTTAACTCACTTAGTATTCTAGCTCACAGGTCTAAAAAACGAGCCCTTAGAACACAGGGAGAGTAGAGGCTAGCACAGTCCTAATACTCAAGTGGGGCGATCCCCCCAAGATTGGGAATCCCCAGGATGAGACAGCTATTGGAAAGAAGCCACTTGAATTGGGAGGGCAGCACGAAACCACGGCCTCTCAATTTCCGCATCATTTCTGATTTACTCAGAGATACGGGCTGCCCTGGGTTAGGGAATGTAGTTCAAGTGTCTCTGCCAGGTGCCCGGGGAAGTCCAGGGGTTGTGGGGATGGATTCCACATAGAGATCGCTCCGTGTGCATCCTGATAGAACCAAGGGGTGGGAGGAGAAAATAACTGTCCTGAAACAGAAGCGTTGGCTCGCATCCACTCCCCTGAAAACAAAGCACCAACCAGCGCGTCCCCTCCGTGCTACACGCTGCGGGAGACACTTGAGATGGGAAGCCTTCAAATGTGCTTTGCAACCAGGGGCTGGCACATATCCATCATTGGTTGAATCTTTCATTTCTCAGCTACTCTCTGATGCCTAAGTGTGAAAAAGTCAGTATGCCTGAACTGAATTTTTAGATTGCTTTACGTCAATACACATTTGTTTGTTTTCAAAATCAACAACAAATGCAGCACTAAATACTTCTGGCTGCTCAATTGTGCAGCTTTGCCTACTGCCTTGTGCTGAGACGGGGTTCGATCCCCCAGCGGTCAGGCGACTTCCGGGGAGAGCCAATGGCGCAGGTGGAACTCGAATCCAACGAAGTGAATTAAATGATAAAATGCACCTGCCCTGCCATCCAGTGACTATTTTCCCTACAGGGTATAAGCATCCGTGTCCATACATGCCCCTGTGTGTGCGTATGTGTGAAGGTACCCGTAGGCGAGTGTGTCCGCGTGGCTCAGAACTGGACATGGACGCAGAGCTAGTACACCCGGGTCCATCCAGGGCTGCCGGGTTTAACAGAAACCCAGTGTTTCGTTCTGATTTTGAAGTGAGGGGGAGGGTGTACTGCCCACAAGCTGGAGAGTTTTCTAATCCCTCTGACAAAGCAAGCATGTGGGAAAAGCCTTGACGGGATTGAATATCAGAATTTTGTTTCCAATTAGTTCCACAAATCCCATGGATATAGCCTAGAGTGGGGCGCGGGGGGGGGGGTATGGGGACTAGAAATATGCAAATGTAAAAAAGATCTATAACTTAAGACAAAAATCCTTTATGATTTCTGAAAAGAATTTCTTCCTAACCAAACAATGAAAGAAGAACCAGCTGTTCTTACTGAGTGAGGAAAAGTTGTTGTCCTCGGATCCTGGGGAGGCTGCCTGCTCCCATGGGAGCACCATCACGGATGGCCCAGGTGACAAACTTCAGCATATTAATTTAGGTTGTAAAGACTATCCACTATTCCCAGGGTCCGGGGATCGAGCCCCACATCAGGGTCTCTGCTTAGTGGAAAGCCTGCTTCTCCCATTCCCTGTGCTACTCCTCCTCCTTATGCACGCTCTCTCTCTCTCTCTCTCTCCTTGTCACATAAATAAATAAAATCCTTTTTAAAAATTAAAGATTTCACTCACTCACTCACTCATTCTTCTTTCTTTCCGTATATGTATTTACAGATGGCCCCCAAGTGCCACCAGCACTACAAATGGGGCGGGGAGATTTAAGAAACCTTGCATCATTTTCTTGAACTGAAGTCAAGGAAAGTCCTGCCTGTGGATAGTCGAAAAGAGAAAAAAGGAAGAAACTAGAAGCAGAAATGAAAATTTACTCCAATTTCCTATAGTTTCATTATAGCTAGAAAGATCTGACCTTACTGGTTGAAACCCTAACGTTTGACCATGGACTTGTTCATAGTCCATGGTAGATCAGTGAGCAGTCACTTAACACAAGTGTTTCCTGCGACCTGGATGTCAGTGGTTCCACTCTTAGAAAACCTGACCAGGGGGGCCTCTGCCTTCTGCTCAGGTCATGATCCCAGGGTCCTGGGATCGAGCCCCACATCGGGCTGTCTGCTCAGCAGATAGCCTGCTTCCCCCCCACCCCACCTGCCTCTCTGCCTACTTGTGATCTCTGTCAAATAAATACATAAAATCTTTAAAGGAAAAAAAAAAGAAAGAAAACCTGACCAGAGACAGTCTGCCTCTGAGGACAGCTTTCCTCTGGGGCACTCAGTTTTATTTTACTCACATTTTATTTTTCCTCTGATTGTGCTTGTATTCAATACTGACCATAAACATTTAA
>PISX010012527.1:0-54835 GCA_004024625.1 Mellivora capensis
GTTTGTATTGTTTTGTTTTGTGTGTTTGTTTTTTAGATGTCACATAGAAGCAAAATCATATAGTATTTATCTTTCTCTGTTTGACTATTTTACTTAGCATAATACCCTCAGGGGCCATCCATGTTGTCACAAATGGTAAAATTTCATTCTTCTTTATAGCTGAGTAGTAGTCCATTGTGCACACACATGAACACACACACTACCCTCTTTGTACATTCATGTATTGAGAACACTGGACACTTAGGTTGTTTCCATCTCTTAAACTGTTGTAAAAAATGCTGCCATGAATATAGGGGTCCAAATGTCTTTTCAAATTAGTGCTTTCACTTTCTTTAGGTAAATACCTAGAAGGCTAATAGCTGGATCATTGGTAGAACTGTTCTTAATTTTTGAGGAATCTCCATACTGTTTTTCAGAGTGGCTGCACCAATTTCATTTCCATTAGCAGTTTTTTCTCCATGTTCTTGTGAATGTTTGTTATTTCTTGTCTTTTTTTTTTTTTAAAGACTTTATTTATTTCACAAAGAGAGAGATCACAAGAAAGCAGAGAGGCAGGCAGAGAGAGAGGGGGAAGCAGGCTCCCTACTGAGCAGAGAGCCCGATGCGGGGCTCAATTCCAGGACCCAGAGACCATGACCTGAGCCAAAGGCAGAGGCTTAACCCACTGAGCTACCCAGGTGCCCCTATTGTCTTTTTTATTGTAGCCATTTTGACTGATGTGAAGCAACACTGTGGTTTTGATTTGCATTTCTCTGTAATTAGTGATGTTGAATATCTTTTCAGGTATTTGTTGGCCATGTTTGTCTTCTTTGGGAAAAAAATGTCCATTCAGATCTTCTGCTCATTTTTTACTCACAATGTTTGTTTTTTCATTGTTGAGTTACATGCATTCTTTATATGATATGGATATTAACCCCTTTTTGGATATATGATTTGCAAATATCTTCTACCATTCAGTAGATTGCCTTTTTGTTTTGTTATGGTTTCCTTTGCTGTGAAGAAGCTTTTTAGTTCAATGTGGTCTTACTTATTTATTCATTTTGTTTCCCATGTCTCTGAAATCAGAGCCACAAACGCATCACTAAGACCGATGTCAAAGAGCTTACTGCCTATGTTGTCTTCCAAGAATTTTAGTTTCAGATCTTGAATTCAAATCTTTAATCCATTTTGAGTTAATGTTCTTGTATGGGGCAAGCTAGTGGTTGAGTTTCCTTTTTCTTTCTTTTTTTTTTTTTTAAACATGTGGCTGTCCAGTTTTCCCAGCACCATTTATTGAAGAAAAATTTATCGAAGAAAGACATTCAGTGTATGTTTTTGACTCCTTTGTTATTTGTAACTGTCCATATATATCTATGGCTTTATATCTGGGCCCCCAATTCTGTTCCTCTGATTTATTGTTTGTTTTTATGCCAATCTCTAAAGTGTTATGGCTCTGACAATTTTTTTTGTCATTTTGTAGAAGCAATAATTCTGATACTTAAGTATAGAATCATCTTTTTTTTGAGAGATTATTGAGTGGAAAGCAACAATATCATATTCATAAAATAGATGAATATGTCTAAACCTTGGTCTTTGTACACAGGAAAGTTGCCATTTAATCAATGTAAGACGGAAATCCTGCCTTATGGTTTATATGCCAGGACCTGCCCTACCCCAGAAATTCTAATAAGGTCTCTGAAAAATAATCTGGATATAATTTCTCATAAGGGAATAGTCTTAATCATTCCTGCTTGTAAAAGGTTGTGTGTCATTTATCACTGTATATTATACCAAATGAAATTTTGAAAGTTAGCCCTTAAAGCAAGATTTTGGACAAACATTTTGAAGTTCCTGGTTTTTTTCTAGTTTTTTCATATTACAGTTTTTAAATATTCTCCAAATCCTACTTTTAAAAAAATTTTTGATTCGGTAAAGTTAACTGGGTAATATTGTCATTAAAAATGCCATTAAAAATACTGTACATTTGGGGCACCTAGGAGGCTCAGTCATTAAGTGTCTGCCTTCGGCTCAGGTCATGATCCCAGGGTCCTGGGATCGAGTCCCACATCGGGCTGCCTGCTCGGCAGGGAGCCTGCTTCTCCCTCTCCCACTCCCCCTGCTTGTGTTCCCTCTCTCGCCGTGTCTCTCTCTGTCAAATAAATAAATAAAATCTTTAAAAAAAATACTGTACATTTCCACCAATTTTGGAAATTCATACTAAGTTATTCAGTCATATTAATTCTTATTGCTCTGTTCTAGTAATTCATTTATATGCATCTCTTCTCAAAATTTTCCAGAGACTAGGGGAATAATTAAATCAAATTAGCTTAAATCAATAAATACAACTATAACATTGATTTAAAAATATAATTTCCAATGCCTTTTTCTAAGAAACATAGATTTCCCTAAGAAAAATAAGAAACCCAAAAATATACAAACTAGGTAAGTTATGACCTCCACAACCTAGAGATGTTTGACAAAAAGCAACACAAAGAAGAGAATAAAGTTGGCAAAAAGAGTATGAGCCAGTAAAAAAAAAATAACTGAAATTTAAATAGTGTTTTCAAATAAATTAGTAAAGTCCATGGAATGAATATATATATGAATATATGCATAAATGAATATATATATGCATGAATATATATCCCATATATATGATGATATACATATACACATATATAAGATATACACATTTTATATGTTTATACAAATTTACATGCACATAACTGTCAGTGCAAAGTGTAAGGATATTTAGCAATGGAGAATAATGTTTTACAGAGTTCACTTGAAATTACAAATATTGGTTATTTCCTAAACTATTTACTTAATATACATAGAATGTAATACAAGATAATATGTTTCTGCTAGAATATTGAAAGGCTAATAATTACTGTTACCTTTTAAAGGAAATTTTATTTTTACCAAGAGTTGGGTTAAAAAAATATCTTGTTTCATACATTAAGTACTGCTCTCCAGCTATAGTCTGGACTATCAATTCACCTGTTTTATAAATTCCTAGTCAATTCAAATTAAAAATAAAACACAGTTGAAGAATTTATGTTCTAATACTATGCTGTCCAATATAGTAGACCATAGACAAGTATGGCATTTAAGTCAATAAAAATTTAATAAAATTAAAAATCTACTCTCATTTGAATTGGGTACATTCCAAATGCTAAGTAGTTACACGTGAGTAGAGCAGCACAGATACAGAATAATCCCATCCATTCCACTGGGTTGTTCAAGTCTAGTAGGAGACATGCATGCTGACAGTTAATCACAATACAATGTAACATGAACCATACAAGCAGGAATAAGCTGCTGAGGTAGTAAAGACACTGAATGAAGCAGACAAATGAAGAATAACATCAGAGAAAAGATAAGCTTAAAACTTTAGAGGAAAATAGAAACATAAATCATTCTTTGTTTTAGGTTGTATGTTCTTGAGAAATGACAGAACATTACTATGCCATATTGACTGCACTCTTTCAGGAACAAAGGTCAAGCTTTTAAAAAAGATAAGAAAAATGCATATAAATTATGCCAAATTTGCACCAACATGATTACAATAGAATGTCATGGGCAGAAATCTACTACCATGGTAACAAGGCATGAATGGACTTTGTTTTGCCCCTTTGTATATGAAACCTCTCCTCCAGAGGAAACAGGATATTAAACCAACAATGTAAGATTTCTTATCAAAGTGGTGTATAACATGCAAGAACTTTACATTTTACTATGTATTTCTACAATCTGCTTTATAGCATCAGATGGAACAGAGAAAAAATGTTCTCTAAAACAAAAAGTGCTTTAATTGTAAGTATAAATTTGGTAAATAAAATGCAAATGGAAAATATTTGGTTTTATTTTTTGAATAATTACCATTATTTATTTATATATAATTCTTACCATAATTACTTTCCATTACACACAGATTTGTTAAATTGGTTTTAACTCCATCTGCTTTTATTTTTCAGAACACTTGTGTTTTTAACTATGCTCTGTGTACTTACACAAAGATTATGGACAGCCAGGTTCTCAGAGACAAGTGGCAAATTACTCTGTTTCTGCTTCTTCATATAAAAAAAAATAGATAAGCTCAGAAGTAATTTTTTCCCAAAATTATAAAAATTTATCTAGTTTACAAAAGCTCTATTATAAATATTTACAAAATCATAAATTTCATTGTCTGCTATCAGTATTGTTAATAACACCTGGTTTCCAAACTAACCAGTGGTAATGAAGAATTTGAGAAACCTGAAGTTTTCAAGTAGGAGCTCAGCATAACCTAGTCCTGAGAAATGTGGGCTTCAGGCCACATGTGGGGAGGAGACAGGTATCACTGCTTACTGATGGTGTAATACTGGGTAGGTGACTGAGACTCTGTGTTCTCACTGTGAAATAGGGATTCCATCAGTCATCCCAACAAATATTTACTGAGGACGTAGGTATGCCAATCACCGTGGAAAATGGTCAGATGATAATATTAACTTAGAGAAATGCGAATAGGAAATAAAAGTCAAAGTCACTCAAAATGTCACTTTAATGGGGGAAGTCAAAGGCAACAGATAAAATTAGGAAAATTCATAAAATTTTTAAGTCCCATGTGTTCACAATAATTCTCAATGTCTTAAGCTTTTGCTCTCTTTGCAGAAACTAAAAATGGCAATCATAGACCATGACTTACAGTTTGTTAATGTGAAAGAGCTCATAGTGATATCTAATCAGCAGATTCACTTGGAAGGAAAGAGCTTGTTTTGATAGACAAATAGTGGTAGATGAATGACACAAATTTAAATATAATATTGCAGAAGGGAATGTCTTTTAATAAGTTCTTGCTTTAACTGTTTCTTTTTATTCCTGGGCTAGAGAAATACTGGTCTTCCATTCATTTGGTGTAAGAGCTCTTATCATTGTGCCTGGAGCATAAAGTGTGCTCACTCTGTGTGATTTTAGATTTTGAAAGTCATGTGCTTCCTAAGGTACCTACCATCATTCAGTTGCTTCTGAAAGAACTGGGACTCACTGCATTTCCCTGTTGAATATTTTTATTTAAATTTAATGTATGCATCAAAAAATGTGAGAGTCCTTGGTGTTGTATCTCCCTCCCTCGTTACAGCCCACTTCCAGCCTGCTCAAACATCAACCCCACATCTTTACATTAATTATGCCCTTCTGTGTCCCCAGCTCATGTGGAATATTAAGATAGAAACTGAGGAGTCAGAGATTATAGGGCTGCCACGGTTTTGCACATGTGTAGGGAGAACAGACAGCAGAGCATTCCTTAAAGCCCAAACCACAGCCACAAGAGAACCCAGCAGAGACCATTCTTAAATCCCTGTTCCCCTCTAGAGGATGGTGGGAGCCCCATGTTGACCGGGTCAATCCGTGCTGTCTATACCACATGGTAGGAGCCCCAGGATTCCATGGCTTCCTTAGGGTGACTGGACACCTGCTTACCACCCCTATGGGAGGGGGAGAGAAGGAAGTGGGGAGAGGAAGGCACAGAAGTGACCCCTGTTCTGGATGTAAATAAATCCTTTCCGGGGGGGGGGGGGGGATACAGGGGAGGGAGAGGGGAGGTTCCTGGCTTCCCTTCACTCCACTGGAATGTGAGCAAATGGCTGATGGGAGTAAAGCCTGTAAGTCTCTCCAGAGATTTCTATCTAGATGGCACCTGATATCCTGTATGTGAGTGTATCTGTGTGTGTATGAGAGAGAGAGAGAGGGAGAGAAAATGAGATACTGGATCATGGGTTCTGGTTCTTCTTCCTTTGATGGAGGAAATGACTCCTCCCAAGTAGTTAATCAATAAGGAACTTTCTTCAAGTCAACTCATTCTGTTGGGTCCATTATCAAAGGAACGAGACTGAGATAAAGTGAAAGTTATATAAAGCCTTATTCTATGCCAAGCATTAGAAGTCAGACTGACCGGCCAGGGCTGCCTCCAAAGAGAGCGACCCCCCTTTGGTCTTACAGGTTAGTTTTATAGGGCACAACTGCAGACCTCTACATATGTGGCTTTGGCTGATTGGATGTCTCCTCCTGTGTGTTTTAGTAACGGTTACCTGGAACCGATTCTAGTAACTGCTGAGGCATTTATTAAACAAGAAAATGGCCTTGTTTTAGGTATGTGTTTTAGCAACGGTTACCCGGAACCGGTATCAGTAACTGCTGAGGCATTTATTAAACAACAAAATGGCTACCTAGGCAACATGGAGTCACTATGGCTAAGTAAGGCCCAAGCAGGCCCTAGGGGTTTAACAGGTTTTAACGTAGAATCTGCCCCAACAATTCCCCGGTTCTCATTATTTCTGAAGAACAGTGGAAGTTAATTCCTGTGAACAATGAGAAGTCATACATTCCAACAGTTGTGTACTTAGCATCTAATAAGCACTTCAATATCCAAGTTTTTTGTTTTTGTTTTTGTTTTTGTTTTTAAAGCTGATTCCTTCCAAAATCCAGAAGCTATGTTGGGTGGGTACCAAGAAAACCTCCTCATTGTGCCAAACATCGTGCATAAGGAACATATGGCAATACGAAGGGTAATACCACACATGCATGTCAGATCTGCTGAAGGAGGGTTTCTTCAGAAAAATTCAGGCAGATGGAAGAGTGAATAGGTGTGTAAGTTTCTCACTGCTCACTGCTTTCCAAAGATCACCCAGGACTCAGTCTGGCGTGGACACCAGAGGGAACCCACCCCTCGGAGTGAGGGGCTTAAAGCTACAGGGCCGTGAACACCAGCTGCTCCTCTGGTGTGACCAGGTCCCAGGATGCCACAGCAATGAGACACCAGGAAACCTTTCCCCAGGCCTACACTGCCATATGTGCCTTCACAGCTGCTGAGCATCGATGTACCCCTGGGGTGGCTGGAAGCTGGAGTCTACACTGGGGAGCCTTCACCCTTGGGCCAGAGAGCTCAGCAGGAAACCAGATTCTTCTCAGAGAGACAAGCCATCCAGTGATAGTCCCAGAGAGGCTAATCATTTAACAGTAGACAGTTATGTGTTGGAAGACATTGTTCATCAAAAACCCAAAGGTCTTTTCCCATGGTCTACTGACAATGTTCTTTTGAGAATTCAGATTCTATTCTAATACTTCTTTTTTATGTGTCTTTTCCTTCTTTTTGGAAACATATAGGATACTTCGAACTTTTTGTAGCTAAGGATCTTAAATTTCACAGTGATATATTTTATTATAAACCTATTTTCCACCAATGCACTGGATAAAAATAACATTTCAACCTGAAACTCTGATTTTTCAGCTCTTAGAATTTTACTCGAATTAGACTTTGATGGTTTCTCTCCCTCCAATTCTTTTCACTCTTCCTAATTCTTAGTAATTACACCTAGAATTAGTCCTCTCTTCCCTCATCTATCCCTCTCTAGTTTACACCCAGGCACACAACACACCTCAGGTCATGGTCTGTATAAAGACAATTTCAATTTTGCTTTCATACCTTTAATGTTTAAAATGTTACATTATGTGACTAAATATTTGATACTGGGCATAGATATTGTTGAATGCAGTATCTTCTCTAGGTCTATAAACATATTTTGGATGATTTTTGAAGTTTTCTCCTGTACTGTTTTCCTCAACCTGTTATGCCCACTTATCTTTGCTTCTGATTTCATAAATATCTAATCATCTTAGGTTGCCTCTTCCTAGTTAATGTTCATTCAACTAAAAGTAGAGAGAAGTGTCCAATGTCCACTGTAGCTGAGTGACTCAAAGCTGTGTTTCATTGAGGGATCTGGTATCATTTACTCTCTTCTCCTCATATAATGAGGTTCTCTCCCCTACTTCAACTATCACGAACATTTATTTCTCCCTTCCCTACATGGAAGACAAAAGCCTGCATGATGGCATTGTGGAAACCAAGTGAGAAGAGATGGTGTGCATGTATGGGAAGAGGGAAAGCTCAAGATTCACTATATAAACCTTCACTTTGTCCTCTTGCGTTCAGTGCAGCCCCTCTAACTTCAATCATGACTTCTGAGTCAATGTAACTTACGTATTATGGTCTTTAGGCAAGAAGTCTCCTGTCTCCAGCCAGGGTGAGGGAGGGGTTATCAACCAGGGTCTCAGAGTGCAGAGGGTTCCAGATGGTGCTGGGTGTTTTTTAATCAGACTACAAAACAATTCTCTTTTATCCAACACTTCATAGAGACTGGATATCTCCAATCACTGGGCTTCTGGGAGACTGTAGACTTGACTCACTCAGCCTTCTTAAGCTGAATCAGTTAACTTCTCCATCTGCTTTGTGATTCCAGATTATCATTGCCTTGTTTCCAATTTTCTGTCCTTTTTGATATCCATCAGATGAAAAGCCCTTTCCTCCTACTTCAGTGAGACTCTGAAAAGCCAACGTGGAGAATTATCTGGTAAATTCACCACCTTTGTCTAGAAGTCTTACCACAAACATCACAATAACAAACCCCACAACATTTGCAAAGAAATCTATGGACCAAGATCCCTGAGATTACAACCCTGTGCTTCAGAGAAGCTGCAGCACTGGAAACGCACACTCCCCACAGGGCTGCCAGAAATGAGGACTATAAGCCCTTCTATAATGTGCCTGGTAATCTTCCATTGAAACTCTTTAAATCTACCTGTTTTACTCTATCTGTTAAAAACTGCGGGTCCATAGGTCTCTTCCTACCAGTGGCCGGGACAGCACAGTAGAGGGAAAAACTCACATTACAGAGAGAAGGTCACACCCAGCACCTGTCAGCTCTACTCTCTTCAAAGTGAATTTACAGGGCATCAGCTGTTGGTGCTAGTTTTATTCTCATCAATGGAAGGGCAGGTACTCATAACCCTGTACTGTAATATGCCAAACGGTACAGAAAAGGGCTGACAGTGCATAATTTGTACAGGTTCTGAATATTTTCATTCAGTGCAAACAGAAATTTCCTGTAAGGTACATTTGTAAAATGTTTTCATCAATTTCACTTCTTGGAAGTTATACAGTTTAGATTCTGAAATAATGTGCTAATAGAACTTTGAACCATGAGAAATCAAATACAGAGCTGAGTTTCAGCTTATGTGATCTTTAAAACTCTAGTCAATTCAGCAAAATAGAAGTAATATCAGTGTAAACATAAATCTATTTCTCTTGTGCAGCAATTATGCAAAACATTTATTTAAACTTTGTGTTTTTCTTTTTCAATTGATTGCTCTGGCTTTGTAAAAACTGCATAGCTGGCCTATTCAAACTTCAGACTGAAAAATGCTGATACTTCAAATCACACTTTTTATTTTTTTTCTTCCTGCATGTCATATTCACTAGCAACCCTTCACATAATGAAGCCAAATTACTCAGTTAGATTTCTTCACTAGCTATGCTTGTGTGGTGGGGTCCATACAAGAGAAGATTATTACTTAGGACACACCTAAAAAGGAAATGTCATCCTTTTTATGTGTGTATCACATATTTTCTTTCATTTACAAAAATTAGTTTCAATTGCAAAGTGGAGGTTTCAAAATGGAAAAATTATCATTCGCAATGACACACCTGATACTGAAGTCCTGGAAGACAAAGTAGCAACCCAGGCATTCTATGTGTGGCTGTAAATATTTGTTGTCTTAAGTGTTTACGTTTTTAGTGATTTGTGGCACAGCAGTAGGTAACAAAAACACTTCAATACACACATTGGTACATCTATCCATGAGTTCATACTAATACCTCTGATTCCAATCCAACACAACAGAGATGATTCTAGTCTTCTTCCTGTCTTTTTCTGTAATTCCTTTCTCCTATAGTGAGAAATGTGACCCTCACCAACCACTGTATATTCTACTTGTCCAATTTTATTATACACATAAGGTAGTTTCAGAATTTCTAACTTATAAAAACCACACAAAATGCAAATTTACTAACTATAGCATAATGTCTACATAGTTATTTTTATCGCTAGCCTCACAATATGCTGTCAAAATACTGTTTTAGGAAGTTTACTTAGGTCAGTTCATTTCTTTTTTCATCCATTTTACTGTGGTTATGTTGTTAATTGTAACATGGTTTCATTTGTTATATTCTGCATACTATTTGGTGTTTTCCTTATATCCTGGTTAAATTACTCATTTACTCTTTCGGGTATATGACACAGTCCCATGATTCTAAGAGTCAAACCTGGACCAAAGGTTATCTCAATGTCACTTCTTTATTATCCCTACTCCATTGTTCCCATGTCCCCCCAATTTTGCACCCCATCCCCACCTACTCCCTACTGGTAACCTGTTTCATTAGTTTCTAGATTATCATTCCTATATTTCTCTTCTACATATGAGTAAATAAGTATTTTCTTATATTCATTTATTTCTATTTTTCCTTTCCATACTATTGATGCTCTTTTTTGCACTTTGCTTTTTTCTTTCTTAACTTACTATACATGGGGGCTCACTCAATATTAGTTCATACAGATCCCTAGTATTCTATTAGAGCTGCACAGTAATCCACTGTGTAAATCTGACATAGTTTAGTCACCTATTCTTCTAAGTATGTGTATCTAAACTGTTTCCATGATTCTGAAATTGGAAATAATACTACAACAAATATCTATGTGCACAAGTATTTTTGTGTTTTTGGAGGTATATCTTCAGGGTAGTGTCCTAGAAATAAGATCAATGAGTTAAAAGGTAAGTGAATACATGGGTTATTTTTGGCTACTGTCAATATTTTTTTGGCTACCTACTTCTTTTCAAGAAAGAATGGTACCAGTTTGTTTTCCATTAGAAAATACTGAAAATGTCTACAGAATGTTTTGTAATATATTCTTATCAATCTGATGAGGAAAGATGTGCATTTGTATTATTTTTTATGCATATTTATGAATGGCATAGAATTTTTATAGGGTCGAGGGACATTTTAATGACTTTCTGGAGAAATATCTTGTATATTTTCCCATTTTGGTCCTTGGCCTTCAAGTGGTAAGACACACACACACACACACACACACACACACACACACACAGATATTAGCCCTTACTTTCAGTTTTGAGTTACACACAAAATTTTTCTCTCAGTTTGATAGGATTTTTTTTTTTGTGGTTGTTGTTGGTGTTTGTGTTCTGGTTTGGGGATTTTTTTCTTTTTTGCTTTTGGGGTTTATTTTTTTGTCATGCAAAATTTGTATCACTTCTATATAGTCTACTACATCAATCTTATGTTGACTTGGGATTTTGAGTACTAATAAGCAAATTTTATAAATACTTGGGTTACAGAGAAATTCCCTCACAGTCCTTATAGGACTCAATGGTTTCACATTTAAATACCTAATTTTTTTGGAGTTCATTCTTTAGAATGGTGTGAGGACAGAGCTCACTCAATCTTTTTCTGAAAGGTTACTCAATTGTCCCAGTACCATTTATTAAATAGTACCTTACTGTCCCAATTTTTTGAGATGCCATATTCCTGATATATTAAATTTCCATATGTTCTTTGGCTCTACTTCTTGGTTTTCTCTTCTATTTCACTGGCTTGTCTATTCATGGAAGAGCACCACCATGTTGTAAATATAAAAGCTCATGATATCCTTTAGTATCTAGCATGGATGGTTTTTCCACCTTGTTTAACTTTTTCAGTGTTTTTCCAAACTATCCATGAATGTTTATTTTTCAGTATGAACTTTTGAATCAAGTTGTCTAACTTCACAAAAATGCTTGCATATACTAGCTGGGATTCCATTATGTTCATAAAGTAAGGAAAACCTTCCTGTTTGTAATGTTACTCTATCTCATCTATGAACAAAGACTCTTCTCTCCATTATTTTAAATCTAGTGTTTCAGTAGTGCTGGAAGGTTTTCTTTAGATTTTTCAAATTTCTTATTAAATTAATTTCAAAGTAGTTCATTTTTTGTTTCTATTGACAACTGTTACCATTTGTGTAAATGAGGGCTAATAATTTTTGTTTCTATTTTATCTGCTCACTTACTTTATCCTTTTATTATTGGGGCTAGTTTTATCATTTACACTCTAGGGTTTCATAATCAGTTATTATGCCCCAAATGGTTTATCTTATCTAATTGCATTCGCTGATGCCCTTACAAAAATGTTGAAGTGTGGTGGACAAGGTAGGCATCCTTTCCTTCTTGCCAATCTTACTGGAAATGCCTCATGCCTCTATTTTCCCTGATAATTAAAATACCAGCTTGGGGCTTAAAGTGTGTGTGTTTGTGTATGTATATAAAATTGAGAAGTCCAATTTTTCCATGCTATGGAATAATTTATAAAGCAATGAGATGAGTTAGTCTTTTAATTTTTGTTTCCTCTGTGAAATCATTCTGGGCTTGGTGCTTTTTGTGTATGGGGGAGGTAATTCCTTAATAATTTTCTTTTTGAAATTTAAAAAAAATGTCTTCTTTGGTTATAGAGTCCTCTCCTAAGAACTCAGAATATGATGTCTTTAGGAATAAAGGAAGATCTAAGGGGCAATCTGTGTCACAGATAGTGCTGTATTTTTAAATGTCACTTCACTGTTATACAGAATCATTATCTTCAGATGTACTTAGAGCTAATGTATTTTGTCTTCTCCAAAGACGAATTGATTCTTCATTTAAATATGCAGCATAGCCTCCTTCATATGTGCTTACATCATGAATTTTCACGCTGGTCAGAATTTAGCTTACTACATCTCTTAAGAGTCTGTCCTTAGCCTACGTTCAGACATTGTCACATATTGTCAAGGTATGCCATTCTCCTCTGGGAATTCCAGCATAGTGAAATAGAAGATGGAGTAGAATGATAAGTATGACATCTGATGTTCAGCTTGAGCAAAATAAAAAAAAAACAGAAAAATATATTTGACATCTCAACCAACCAGCACTAGGTTGAGTAATGCTTTTTTTTTTTTTTTTTTTAGTCTTAGAAATCCTTCTAAGTTCAAGTTGGAAAAGTGTAGATTTGAACTCCATTCGGAGTGCAGAAAAAGTACGTAACATTTTTCAAAAGCTATGCTTTTCTTTTCTTCTCTACATGACAGTATTTCCTTGAGAGCATAAATCAGTTAGGATATTATTTTTCTCCATTGGGGAAAAAACAGGATGACTTGTCTATACCACTTTTTTGAAAGCTGATATTGTCGACACAAATACTAAATTCTCTGAGGAAAGAAGGAAATGTAATCATCAGTGGTACAGTCACTAGGATTATTTATATAATCCAGTAGTAAAAGGACCTAAGAGATTTTTTTAAATGTGCTGAAGCTTAATATATGGCACTAAATGTCACCCATCTCTATGATCCCAGGATCCTCTACTCAGAAATCCTTCCTAGTTTCTCAGAAACTTGTTACATGGTCAGTGAGTGAGGATTTCCCAGCCTTTTAACTCTTTATAAACAGAAAAGCTCAGCCAATCTCTTGGTATGAAATTCTAATCTGTGTATTTTAAAACTAAAAAGAAACAAAAGTAACAAGAGAGATGTTTTCCATCCTCATCTTTGTCAGGATTCCCTGCAGCAGAGCATGATTCAATTCTGAGCTACTGTTGTCTTGCTTTATTCATAACAATCAGAGACAGAAAAGATGTTTTCTAATGAGGAGAGCTATAAGAACAAACAAAGCAGCAGGCAGGAGCAAGGTGGGTTTAGAATTTCCAAACCAGGCAATTAGCCAGAGGATTCTACTACGAAGGCACAGAAGGAATGATACTGAAGAAGAGATTCCTACTCTCTTCCAAACTCAGGATCAGTGAGAAGACATTGCAATGTGCTTGCCACGGAAGTACAGCATTCAGAATTTTTCCCCAGCTTCTACCAGAATGCATTAAATATCTGAAGCCTACCTCCACAAACACACATATCTCTATCCAAAGTGCTCAAGAGCTTAGAAAGAACTTAGTTCCTCATCAGCTCAACCTGTCTGAATTCTAGTTTTCCTAACAAAGATCCTGCCCTCTGCAGAAGCTTTTTGAAGTTTGGTGTGAGAATTAAACCATAAATGAAATGGAGGAAATTAGATGTCAGGAAGATGCAGATACAGAGTACAGGTGACTATGCAAAAATAAACATAAAGGATGAACTGGGCAAGATGCACCCTTTTACAATAAATGAAGTCACAACGTATTAATTCTATGAATTTCTTTACCCTGTCACGGAAAACAAATTCCCTAAGTGGGAAGGGAATTTTTATCATTCGATGAATCTCATTTTAAATCTTGACTCTGCTATCTAGTAGTTTTTGGAAAATTACTTAATCAGATATGCTTGCATTTTTTCACCTGAAATCAACGATGTTTACTATAGTGTTGCGGTGATGTTTAAATGAAGTAATGAATGCATTTCAGAGTCCAGACAACAGTTTTACTCTTAATACTATTGTTAATGTTCACATTTTCAAGTTACTTCCTATAGCCAGTGACCTCAGTGACTGAAGAAACTTCCAAGAAACAAGGTGATGCCAAAGTGATTATGCCACAATAGTGAAAGTGGAGAGGCAGAAAAATACCCCAGTATTTATAATATCATTACTCAAATGCCAGGTGATCAGGGGTTGGTTTCAATGCTATCATCAGTATGTTAATAAGGAGAAGAAAATTCAGGAGCAAGGAAATGAACCTAACTAAGACTTGAGGACAAGCAATGAGTTCACCTTCTAAAATCCCAGTGCAGTCACTGCTCGAGCCATGATCAACCACCCACCTACTCCCTCCAGCAGCTCTACAGGTTGCTCCCACTGTCAGTGAGGGAGAAGATGCTGCCATCAAAGGTTCATTTAAACTGTTGACATGAAAGGTACTAAGTCAATGCAAAGTATCATCTTACTCTTACATGTGGCTCACAGAGGTTAGTTATTCTCAGATAATCCTGATGTGGCTGACATTTCAGAATATAAATTAATTCAAATTTAAATTTTAAAATGACAGATTGTTTAAAAAACACTGATAGGATCCATTATATATATATATATATGTATATATATATATCCATTATAATTTTAGATTTAGAAGGAATCTAAAATTCTGCGATTGTGCTCAGATTTAGAAAGTGAAGTAGCTATATATTTCAACTATATATAAAATATAATTCGGTTCAGGCCTATAATTCACATTCAATACAATATGTGAAAATTCTATAGACATAATATTTATTATATGAACACGTAGTTTATTAAAATATTCTTGTAAGCACAATAAATCATAAATTGCTATTTGTGTATTAAACTCAAATACTGCTATAGTAGTAGATAGATTTTTTAAGTAATGGAATATTATACTATTGTAATTCAACATAGCATATTAATTATATTGATTATATTAATTTAAGTAATGAAATATGAATACGTAATGGAATGACTGCTCTATACTATATACAACATCATAAATATTCCAACTAGTTTGTTTTTTTTTCTAAAGCTAGGTTAGAACTAGCTAATACATTTAAGGGAGTAGGTATTTATTTACTTACTTAATTCATGTGTTAAACTGGAAAGCAAATGTAGTTTGAAAGAATATATCAGAGTGTAAGTGAAGTATTGGGATATCAAGTGATGTGACTAATTCTCATTCTCTCTTCTTACTTCCAGATTATCAGTT
Source organism: Mellivora capensis (assembly GCA_004024625.1). Lineage (NCBI taxonomy): Eukaryota > Metazoa > Chordata > Mammalia > Carnivora > Mustelidae > Mellivora > Mellivora capensis. Next base: position 15,517 of record PISX010012527.1, read on the forward strand.
CTGGGCTGCCTGTCAAAGAGCACTTTCCAGGGACCACCCTAAAATCCCCTTAGTGAGGTACAATTGAGTTTATTGGCCTGAATGCAATAAGGGAGAGAGCACCAGATCCACCTTGTTTTGTAGTGTATCAGAGTGTGAAAATGAGGAGGGGGGGGCAACTTCTAGGGTATTACACCTGGGTAAGGGTGAAATGAAGGGGGTTCTTACATGGGGATGCAGGTGGAATGATAGGGGTCTTACACCTGGATGCAAGTAGAATGAAGGAGGGTCTTTTGCCAGGATGCAGGTGGAATGAAGGGGGGGTTTGCACGGGATGCAGGTAGAATGAAGGAGGGTCTTACACCTGGATGCAGGTGGAATGAAAGGGGTCTTTCACCAGGATGAGGGTGGAATATGAAGGAGGGCTCTGCATGGGATGCAGGTAGAATGAGGAGGGTTCTTGCATGAGATACAGGTGAAATGAAGGGGGGTGTCTTGCACCTGGATCCAGGTGGAATGAAGGGGGGGGTGTTGCACCGGGATGCAGGTAAAATGAAGAGGGTCTTACAAGATGGAGGCCTGGCTCTGGTTGGACAGCACCTGGAAAAGAACAGCTCCTAAGACCAGGTTCTTGAAACAAGAGTCTGTGAGCAAACTCAAATGAAGAGTTTTATAATGAAATCTTTAAACAATGTTGTCTTAGTTAGCATGCAGTCTTATATTCCAGGAGGGAGTGTTTCTTGGGAGAAGTGTCTAACTATTGTTTAACATCAGGATGTAGAAGGGCGCCCGACATAGTGATGTTTAACAGAGGCATGGCCAAATTAGTTCTGATCTCATTGTTTTTGCAAATTATTTAACAGCTTTATGGAGACTGAGATCCTGTCTAAAGTATTCAGTTGTTGATATGCTCATAGAGTTGTATGGCAGCGATACAATTTAAATTTTTTTAAAGATTTAATTATCTATTTATTTGACAGGCAGAGACTACAAGTAGGCAGAGAGGCAGGCAGAGGGGGCACTGCCTGCAGAATGAGCAGAGAACCTGCTGAGCAAAGAGCCCAATGCGGGGCTCGATCCTGGCCAGGACCCTGAGATCATGACCTGAGCCGAAGGCAGAGGATTAACCCACTGAGCCACCCAGGAGCCCCCAATTTAACTTTTCGAACACTGTATTCACCCCAAAGAAAACTAGGCAGTGTCCCTTGGGCAGCACTCTTCCCTCCCCTTCGATGGATCACGCTTGTGAGTAAAATTTCTGACAGTAGTCTTTTCAAATCCCTTGAAGAATCATATTCTCCCATTTCTTATGCTGAAAATCAGAGGTTAGATCTTTCGATGTGAGAGAGGTGACACAACAGCATTTGAGATCACATATCTGAGCAATGAAACACAGAAAGATACTAAGATCATTGTTAAGGTCTGTAATCTGAGCCAGGTGTCAGGAGTGAATTACTTAAACTAAGAACAGACCCCCTTCCTCAGAGAAGCTGCATAAAATATGGCAGTATTGACCAAATTAGCATGTTTCGTGGATTCTTTCTCACTTTTCATTTATTTATAGTAACAGCAATGCTATCAGAGGGGTGTGCAGCACTATAAGTACATTTTCTCACTGAAGCAAAACATGTTGTATCTCCAGTGGCCCATATTCTACTGAAAAATAAATTTCTATTTTAAGTTTTCACCCTTCCAAATTCATGAAACTCTCAGAAAAGAAGTTTTATGGCTTTAGTAACATTATTAGTACTTCGTGCCATTTTCCAAAATATATTATCCTAATTTTTCATGCTGTTTGTAAAGCATGAAATTAAGAGGCTTCAGGACAAAAGAAAGCGGAACAAATTTTACTAGAAGGCACTAAAATTGTTGCAGTGGAAGTATGTGGTCTATTTTCCATAATCCTTGAACTAAATAATCTTAGAACCTCTCATTTCCAAAGAGAGCAATATGAAGGGTTAAAATATGCCCTAGATAGGTTCCTAGATGAAAAACTATCCTGATTTTAAGTGCCCACCCCTACCTAACTGGTGGACAGTAGCTTTTGTACTGGATCTAGGTACCGTTATTATGGAATATCATTTTTAGATGAATAAATAATAATAAACAAGAAAATTTTACATTAACAAATAATATACAAAAAACAATAAATTAATCTTATTCAATTATGGAATAGTGTTGTAGTATTTTGCAACAATGCATCAAAAGTGCATTCCAGTGTCAGGGACAATGGAGTAGAAGAGCTGTCACTGGTTAACCCAAAAAAAAGATTGGGATTGAGCCTAGATGGTGAGTCTTTCTTGTAAGGTCTGTAAAATTTAGACACCTCTGAATACAGCCCATCTGCTCTTTAGCTCAATCTCCACTGAGGTTTGATTACAAAGACTAGCTCCTCCAAAAGGTCCCAGAGTGTTGTTTATGTAGAAACTGTAATCTTTATTTCTACATATGTGCTGGCAAAGAGTTTAGACTTTCATATGTCTGGACTGCTATTTTTCTTTCTATTTAAAAATCTAGTTAGTTTCAAGTCTAATCACCAAGGAAACGAACTGACTGCCAAGAAAAGTGGATAGTCCTCAAAATAAAATAAGTACAAATCCAAAGCAGGTGGGAAGGCATATTTTAGCCAAGTCATAAGCAAAATGAAGTCAGGTGTGAAACTCATACCAACACCTAAGTAAGGGTGCACAAAGTAATTTAAGGATAGGATATTTGTAGCTAATCATAATTCAAAAGTAGCAAATGTCTGTTAATATGACAAAACCATAAGCCAGCAAAGAAGAAAGGCAAATTTTATTTATTTATTTTTATTTTTATTTTTATTTTTTTTAAGATTTCATTCATCTATCAGAGAGAGAGGAGAGAGAACGAGGACAGGCAGACAGAGTGGCAGGCAGAGGCAGAGGGAGAAGCAGGCTCCCCGCCGAGCAAGGAGCCCGATGTGGGACTCGATCCCAGGACGCTGGGATCATGACCTGAGCCGAAGGCAGCCGCTTAACCAACTGCGCCACCCAGGCGTCCCAGAAAGGCAAATTTTAAAAGCTAGAAGATAAGCAGTACAATAATTGTCTTTGATTATCTTGATTTTATTTGTGGGCCCTGGAGAGAAATTACCTGACAATCTCGGGTGGATGACTGCCTGATTCTTGAGTGTCCCTAAGACTTGACCACTTGAAACCAATGGATGAAGAACTATTCCAGAGAGAGGAGGTTTGTGTGTCTCTGTGCTGACTGCTAACACTATATGCTAATGTTCTTTCCCTCGGGGTTTGAAGGCTGTCATTTTATGACATCACTGGACATAAGGAAATGACACCCATATCTGTGAACTCTAAGACGAGTAGGGTGGGCTAAGCCCCCTACAGTATTTAGCTGGGACGACATACAAGCACACAGAGTTCAAAATTGAGCTCTTCAAAATTCCTAGATACGCTGGCTCACCTGTTATTAACTCATAAAGGGAAAAATGACAAACCACAGAAGGAAGTTATTTCTTTCTCTTTAAAGCCAATAGCAAGACTTCAGCCATAAACATTCAGGCAGCTCTAGGGAAGTATTTGTGGCTCAATAGTTTGGTTCTTGTTATATGGCTTATTTTCTCTTGTGAGCTTTCTTTTCTTACTGCATAACTTTTGCCTATCCGGTACAGGGAAGCTTTTTACAAGGTAAACTTCCCAAAGCTAGCCAAAAGTGGGAGCAGATAACCTGAACCAATATATTCAGTAACCATTTTATTTTTTTAATTTTTTAAAAAGATTTTATTTATTTATTTGACAGAGAGATAAAGAGAGAGTACAAGTAAGCAGAGCGGCAGACAGAGGGAGAAAGAGAAGCAGGCTCTCTGCTGAGCAGGGAGCCTGATATGGGGCTCAATCCCAGGACCGAAGGCAGCCGCTTAACCAACTGAGCCGCCCAGGCACCCCAGTAACCATTTTATTAGACAAAGTTATAAAAGCTAATTTTCTGTAGATTTTTCATAAACTAAAACATCCAAAATTTTATTGTGATTATCGAGGAGGGAGAGCAAAAATTTTTTATCATAAAATGTTATATTTCATGGATAATCCTGAAGAATATATAGTGCATGGGAAAGGGAAGAAAACAATTCTATGGTTTGGTCTATGATGGCTCCTCTTCACCTTACCCACCATTCAGGGTCAGCTCAAAAGTCCATGAAGTCTACATAAATCTGATCCACACTGACCTCCTCCTCCCCTGACTCATCTAGCCATTACACTTGGTTCATTCTTTCCCTGGAATATTCTTGAATTAATTTGCATGAGTAAGCCTCTTTCCACTGGTTGTAAGAGCCCTGAGACCATCTTGCTTAGTGTAAGATGGTGCTCACAGATCTGGATACGCACGGCACACATTCCACCTCTGTTCCCACCGCCCTCTCTGGGGTTCCCAGTCTCCATTTATTCTCAGCTTCCATCTTTCATCCTTCCACGTCCTGATGTTCAAACTATATTCATCCTTCCGTATTCAGCAGACACGCACTCTGTAGACGCAAGTCCCTCCCACCTCCAGAATCTCTAATCAGAGATAAACAATTTCTGCCGAGGCATAGCTGATTTTTCCTCTTCTCAGACACATGTCCTTTTAACTACTTTTGCTTAGATGAACAGAAACTCTCATTAGACACACGGGCTATGCAGGGAAAGAGTCTAGCTGAGTGCAGTGACTTCACTTTGCTGTGGCAAAGGCTAATGTGGTTTGGAAGAGTAAATGCATTCTGATAGTTTGTGCCAGAGATCAGGTGTGGCTAAGGGGGGACGAGCCTGGGAGACAAGACACGTGACTACCTGAGTAATTTAGATTGTCCTATATAAATACACCTGGTAACACTTTCTCCATCTCCTTGGGAAACCTTGAGTAAAATCTACATTAATCACTACTGCCTTTGCAATTTGATATGGAATACGGGGGGAAGAGGAATATAGCAAAGGGCTAACTCAATCCCCAAGGTTAACAAAGGGCCAAAGCAATCTACCAGTCACACTGAGATTATGTATGGTTATTTTTTAATCATCCATACATAAATGTCAAGTACTGGAGATAAATTTCATGTCTAAAGAAATTCTGAATTCTTCACATCTTTAGTATCTTGTTTGCAAATAACATAATACTAGTATTTGTTAAATATTGAGAGTGTGCTTGGTATATTCTGAATATATTATGGGGATCAGTTCAGCTAATACTATGAGGTTGGAAATAACATCTCGACATTTTACAGAATAACAAAACTGAGGCCATCAGTCACCCAAGCTGAATTATCTAGTCAGGGTAAGGAGCAGGGTCAGGACCCAGGCAACTAGGCACAGAGCCCATTCACCAACCACCAAGTCACAGTGATTATTAGCTGCCCGATAGATGAGAGGAATAAATTCTTGCTGTCTGATATATACTTTTAATGAGTACACCACCAAGGGTTTATTTTTGAGTTTTGGAGGTAAAATCATAGAGAAAAATTGGGACTTTTTCTTCAAAGTTTTTCATATCATAGACAGCACACTGAGCCGGGAAGAGCTATGGGACAGAAAATCAGGATCCTGACATTTATCTTTTGTATTGGAGTTTAGAACTCAGCCTCGGCAAAGTGACCACATTCACACTCAGATTGTCACCAACAAGAGGACATATGAGGCAGTGAAGACAGGGCGACCTTTCAGTGTTCAGCCAAAAAGCAGGGGGGGTGGACCAGAGCAAATCCTAAGATTCAGGAACAGTGGCACTAGGGGCATGGTATCTGTCATAAGTTGGCCGTGGGATGCACGGGACACAGTGGGTGGGGACACTGAGGCACAGATGATTGCTGTAAATTACCACCTTTCCTTCCCCATGTCACTTATCTAAATATTTCTGAGAAGTGAAGAATTAGGGCAGAATGCATCCAGCAGACAAAAGAAAGAAATCAAGTCAGGAATGGTATCAATCAAATAGAAAAGAAAGCAAAACAAATAACAGGAAATGAGAGAAGATCTCATTCAGGTCTGCAGGACTGAAATTAATTAAAAAGAAAACAGCTCAGCTAAAAACAAAGTCCTGCTGTTCTTCCTGATTGAATTATCTAGTCAATAGAAGTCATTAGGAAAAAAACATAAAAATATATGTATCTTATTTGGGCCTGCGTTGATATGCCTAAAGGAGCAAATACAGTTTACTAACAAGAAAAAAAAAAAATCAAGCCTTTAAAACCATGGAATCATGGGAGCAAAGAATAAAATCAAATAAAGTTTAGAACATAACTGAGCCCAGCTTTTCAGAATTGCATCCCTATCTTCTAAGCTAATATTTTTCTGGACTTAAATATCCATGAATGATTCATTTCCAAATGGATAATTTTTATTTTCATCATCTAAAACCAAACTATAGTAACAATTTTCAAAACATGCTTTCCATAAAATTTAGAGCTGCCAAAATTCAGAGAAGTGGATGTTTTCAGAGAATTCAAAACTGATTCAAATAAAATAATTGGCAGGAAATATTACTAATGATTGATGGCAAGGTATTTTCGTTTCAACTCCTTGGAAGTGAGTCACAGTAAAGTCTTCTAAGCATTGACTCATTCAGGATAATCTGCAATATAGAGGGGCCAAGAGTGCAGGCTGGAGATAATGAGGCAATGTCATGAATGATCAGCCTTCACTACCAAGAACCTGCCAATGCCTAGACTTGGAGGGCAATATTCCTCACCCAGAGAACCTGCCTTGTCAGGGGGACATGGCAGAAGGCAGGCAGACAGTGCCCTGGGAGGACTGGTGAAAACATTTGCCTATAGCTGGTCTTACACCATCTGTTTCTTCCTACAGTTTTGATTACAAGCCCATTTCTGTCTATATTATGAATACAGCTCACACATCTGATTTCCCTGTCACAATTATAACCACATCTCTATCTTCATCCTCTTCAGTCTGGATCAATGAAAGTAAAACCCAGTCTGCCAGTTAAAACACAAATTAGCCCTTGTCTCAAAACCTGGCCTTCCCTGACATGAGGCTACACACACAAGAAAAAAATGCCTCATTCATTATTTTGAGCAAATGGAAAAACTATCACTTTAGCTTCACTGATGACAAAAGATCTAGATCAATCAATAACACCAATACTTAAGATAATTGTCAGCAGTAACTCATCATCCTTGAACTGCTTCATGAGAAGCCACCTGCTTGGTGCATATTAAAAATGCATTTTCCTGGGCTCGAGTCCAAACCCACTGACCAAATGTGCACACAAGTCAGCTTACTGGAATTCATGGGAAAATGCAGTAATGTTGTATTTATACTCCAACTATGTGCAAGACACCGAAAGTTGTGCAGTTTCTGGGAAAAAAAAATCATTTTCTATAAAATGAAAGAATTAAATCAATACCTGGGAAGCAAAAAACAAAAACAAAAACAAACTGCTAGCTGCAGAGGCAATGCTATATATCATTCAAAGACATTAATTTCTCAAAACAGAGAACATATATCCCGAAGGCAGTGACCAGTGTTTAAAAAGTCACTAAGTAATACTAATTAGGTAGCATGCTAATCTCCATGATCACACACTATCATTATCTTGGACATGTTTAGGGATACAGAAAATTATAATGGAGGCTTGTCATTTAGCTTTTTAAGGCTTCTTAAGCCCAAGGTTGAATCTGAAGCTGAAGTTGAATCTCATAGCATGGCTAAAAATATCAAGGCTAATAATTTGGTGTGCTCCTAATAATTTACCCAAGTTCCCTAATATCAGTGCTGGTGATATTAGAATGAAACAGAAGGACCAGGCCCTTGCTCTCATGGATGGTATAGCAAAGTAACCTGCAAATGAATAAAGGAATATTCATTAATTAATAATTACCAATAAATAAATATAGACCATAATAAAGGATAAAAACTAAACAAATGCAGTACTAGAATAGAGTACTTGTGGTTGGGAAACATACTTTGGATTGGGTGGCAGAAAATCTAAGAAAGAAAAGGCCTAATAAAGCCTCAGAAGGGGAAGATGCAGATACTAGCCAGTATCCTGGAAAGAAGATCACAGACCATGAATTTTATTAAGGATGACTGATGCCATTTATTAAAATATCTAGACGCAAGAAACAATGAGGATGGTATCCTCAAGCTACCAGCTGAGGAATTTCACTTCGATTCTTGACATGCCTCTTTCAAGAGTTCTCTCCTACAACATGAGTAGGACCCAAGATCCAACCTCCCCTTCATCTACCTTTCTAGAAATTGTTTTGAAACAAGTAGAGTAGGGGGCCTCCTACTCCCAAGTCAATTTGCTTCTAATATAATTTGACACAATTTTTTATATTCTGCTAACAGAAACAGCAACAGTAAACAAGTTAAAGTGTAAGTTTTTAGAGAGATGCAAATACACATGAAGAATAGAAGTCACTGTAAATAAGTACTATGTCTGAAAGGAGATACAGATAAACACTTGAAAAGTACACATCGTATTATTAATTCATAGTTTTTAACTTCTAGAATATCTGACATGCAGAATTTTATTTATTATGAAGGCAGGACCCTAATTTTTTCCATCATCAGCAGGATTGCCAGGGACAGAGAAATCATAAACATGCTTATTAATTTCCTAGGCTTTCAGCAGACATTTAAAGAACTATGTGAAAAACACATAGGGAACAAGGTGTGAAAAGGTGAAGGAGAGCTTTCATGCCAGACTGAATCAAACTACAACTGTAAATAAAGGATCTTTGCTTTCTACAGTTAGTGTTAGGCTAGCATTTTCTCAATTTTTATCTGTATTTTTATTAGTATTTTTCTTGTGCTCCATGCAATTTTTAAACACTTTCTTGCAGTCTTCACTTAGTTTTAAATTCTTCATTTTACCTTCTCAGATAAAGGTGTCAGGTAGTATCTGAAACTAAAGATTCCCTCCTAGACTTTTTGTGTTTTCAGTAGATTGATTCTAAAATACGCAGGAAGATAAATCTCATCTTGTTTTGATGCAGTTTTGTTTTGTTGCCCACAGTTTTCTGGTACATTGTGAAGACCCACCCTGTGGTGGGATACAAGTATCCAGGAGAATGATCAAGAGAATTTTACCATGTGAAGAGCTGGGATAGAAATTTGAAAATGCAGGAAATAACATCAGTAAATGTTATTGAAACAAGTAGATGTCCTGAAACAAGACAGAAATTAGCATATTCAACAAACAAAAAAACTAGTGGGCCTGGAGTAAATCAGGGAGAAGGGGGGTTGCAAGAGATGGGGCTTCCATGCCATGGCAGGCAATAAGAAGAGCAATGGAAAGCCAATGCCTGATTTACAGATTAGATCAATCTTTACACAATTCATGGACTAGACTGAAGGCAGGTAAGAACAGAAAGGAGACCAGGTTTGTTAGTTTGCCTCTCTAATCTCCCAACATACACACAAAAAAACACAAAGAGCAAATAAAGGTGTAAAAGAAAAGAAAATAAGCAAGCAAATGGGAAACAACAACAAAAACCTAAGTGATAAAGATGAATTATGTGGCAAGACGTGACAAAACAGCTTCACAAAATCCAAAATATGAGCAGATAAGAAACAACTAACTTATCTAGCATCACCACCATCCTGAGCATTACCTCCTCCTCATTTTCTGCCATAGTTTGCCTCAGTAACTATCACAGCCTGCCTAAATATTTACCAGTGATCATGCAGAATGAACAAGAAACAAGCAGTATGTGACCTATCAAACCCCTCTCTGCAGGACAATGTTGAATATGTCCTAAAATTGACCCAGAGATCCACCTGAATCTACTCCCCTCAGCCAAGCAGACTCAGAAGGGGCAGCTCATTATCACTTCATTACAAGCCAGAGAAGAAATCTGGAAGCAGTCCTTTCATATACTCTTTGGTTCCAGCTGCTTGATGGGAAAGCTAATACCTTAATGGCCTGGAAGAATGAGTGGTACGGCCAAGCACTGGAAAAATTTCAAAGGGAGATGTTTTGCCACCGAAGGGAGGAAGTGCTCAGGAACGTGATAAAGGAGAAAGGAAACTTACTTTTCTTTCCATGTCTCTTTCTTTCTTGAGTACCCATAAGCACTTCCCATTTGCCACATTGCATGGAGCAAACTGATCTGATAAACACATTCATACAGCAAATACCTAAAAAGCCAGAAAACCAAGGAAAAATTAAAGTGGATTTTCTGGTGTCTATGTGGGTATTATTTTTAAGTTAAGTATTTAAATTAAGTATTTGACATTATAGAATTGACTAAATATAAAACCCTCTGGAACAGAAGTGGCATTCCTATAAATGCTTAAATGAGGGGAAAACAGAATTTTAGCATCCAGAACTTCTCAATGAAAAGTATGGTCTCTAACTACTGTAGGCTACATTGGCTGGTGATAAAGAGCACAGAGCCTGAGTGTAGACAGCCTGTTCTGTTGTGTATTACAGTGTACTCAGACTCTCTGATCAGCAGTAGAGTCAGGGGAAAGACCTCACACTCATTTATGAGGATTACAAGAGACTACAGTTTAGTAAAGGACTTAGAACCGTGATATGCAGGTGCCGGTCACAATAAACAAATGACTCTGCCAGACTAGCATGAGTTCTCACAAAGTCTATCAATTTTTTATCATAATTTAAAACTGTTTCTCTCAAATATTTCATCTGAGCCAATTTTCCTATTGAAACTACTAAAAACTGTAAATGAATTTTGTTCAGATACTACTAAATGCCCAAAAAGCAGTGGAAGGAGGAGACCAGAGGTTTCTAAAAGCACGGTCATCTGTGCTCTCCTGAGCAAACCTCAGATACCTTATCTGTAACCTAGAAACAAGGATCCTTTTGACTTCCAATGACCTTTTTGGGGATAAGACCACCAGAATAATTTGATAATCAAGTAAAATTGGGTCTATTATATACTTTAATAAATGCAACACCACCTGGATATGTCTTAGCAGATTTTAAAAGGTATGAGGGTCAGGGCACAGGGCTGGCTTTGTCCATAGAGCATGAGACTTGATCTTGGGGTTGCGAATTCAAACCCCCTGGTGGGCCTAACACTTACTTAAAACAGAGTTAAAAAGAAAAGTGATGGGGGTCAGGTATTTATGGTTTTGGGGATTAGCCTCAAGTAGTTTAAATGGGCCTTTCAATGGGTGTCTTGAACTTTGGAAAAAAATCATGGTATCCTAGATAGGTTGACAGAGTGAAGGGAGGATCCTGAAAGGAGTCTTAATAAGCAAACAGCCACTTGATGAGGAGGTGACTGGTTTAATAGAACAATCTATTGCCCCAGATGGAGGCTACTTGCCCAGATGAACAAACTACCATCCCAGGGAGAAGACTGTTTGATCAGTCCAATATGGTATAAATTGAGTTTCAGCCAGCCATTGCAGCAAAAAAGACGTTTACTAGTCTACAGTCATATCTTCCTGGGCAAGAATCTCCTGAAACCAAGAATAAAGTCACACTGGGGAAAGCATCCTTAGTTGTCAGTCTCAGAGGTAGGCTGTGTACAGATGCAGACAGTCTCAATTCTCACTTTTCAAAAAGAAAAATATTTTTACAAGGCAGAACCACATAAAAAATAATATAACTGAGGATGAGAATGGGACTGTGGAAATCACCTCATTCACATCAATCTCCTCAAGCCCCAACTGATGGATGAAGATGACAGTCCCAAAAGCAAATGATTTCCCCACACTTTGCCTCTGGAGTGACACGGTTATGTCACCTCTATGTCAAGTACCCTGCTGGGTCCCTGACCTCATTAGCTAGTCCAAAGCCATCATCAAAACCCAAGCTCCCCGAACAGTGCTGCTGCTCTTAAGTTTCATTTCTCCCCAGCTTTCAACCAGGGACAAGGTGCCAAATATTTATTAAGCAGACAGCTGGCCATCGGAAATAAAGATGCGTGCAAACAAGGCCACATGCAGGCACACACGCACACACGTATGCAAGCATGCTAATTCAAGAACATCCCAGAAGCCACACAGAAATTTCAATGAGCAAAATTTGCATTCAAATTAAACTACCAGGGCGATATTCTCGGAGTGGGTGTCCTTTCCTCACCAACTACAGAGCTGATCAAGATGCAAAAGCCCTGCATATCTGAGAGTTTCCTTGAGCCCCAAATTGCCTGCCAGAAAAACAAAGCAATTTGCATTTTGGCAGACTGTTTTACAAAGTTATTAGGGCAACTGAAAATCAAGCCACTAAATCATGCATAATAACCTAATAGCTAAATTCCCATCTTGATGATAATTAAGCTGATTACAAATAAGCTTCCACTCTTAAGTGTATATTTAAGGAAACCCCAGCTTTTCTTACAGAATTCTGTTACTTAATCAGACCAGAAATGCACTAAGTTTTAACCAATTCTTCCTTAGAGGTTTATTTTAGGATCTAACTGTGGACAAACTTGTTTTTAAAATATCTTATTTTTTTTTTTTTTACAGATTTTATTTATTTATTTGACAGATGGAGGTCACAGAGAAGCAGGCAGAGAGAGAGGAGGAAGCAGGCTCCCTGCTGAGCAGAGAGCCTGATTCTGATTCAGGGCTCGATCCCAGGGTCCTGGGATCATGACCTGAGCCGAAGGCAGAGGCTTTAACCCACTGAGCCACCCAGGCGTCCCTTTAAATATCTTATTTGAGAGAGAGCGCATACACAGAAGGAGAGGTTGAAGGAGAAGCAGACTCCCCGCTGAGCAGGAAGCCACATTCTGGGCTGGATCCCAGAGTGCTGGGTTCATAACCAGAGCTGAAGGCAGATGCTCAACCAAGTAAACCTCCCAGGTGCCCCTGTGGTTAAACTTCTTATCTAAGGTATTTTTTCATTCTTATTTATTATTATTTTTTAAATATTTTATTTATTCATTTGAGAGAGAGAAAGAGCAGGGGTGGAGAAGGACAGAAAGAGAGGGAGAGGGGAAGCAGACTCCCTGCTGAGCACAGAAGCCAACTGACTGACTATAGGGCTCTATCCCAGGACACTGGGATCATGACCTGAGCCAAAGACAGACGCTTAACTGACTGAGCCACCCAGGCACCCCCCCCTTTTTTTTTCATTTTTAAAGTCAGGGTGTTGGGGCACCTTGGTGGCTCAATGGGTTAAGCCTCTGCCTTCAGCTCAGGTCATGATCTCAGGGTCCTGGGATGGAGCCCAGTATCAGGCTCTCTGCTCAGCAGGGAGCCTGCTTCCCCCCCCCACCCCGCCCTGCCTGCCTCTCTGCCTACTTGTGATTTCTGTCTGTCAGATAAATAAATAAAATATTTTTTAAAAAATAATAAAGTCAGGGTGTTGAACAGAAAGTACTGAGAGCCATCTCATTTATTCTGTAAGGAGGCCACACACGTAGTGGTTAGAAGCAGGGCTCCAGAGTCAGTTTGGCATGCTGTGAATTCTGGGTTTTTTGTTTTGTTTTTGGTTTTTTTTTTAATTATTAACCACATGACCTTGAAATACTCACTACCCTCTATTTCTGAGTCACCTCATTAGTAAAATGAGACTTCTGTCGAAATTTTATATGAGATAATATGAGAAGTACCTAAACTAAGCACTTAATACAAATCAGTATGCTCATGAATATCAAAAGCTTTTACAGCAAAATACCAATTACTCAATGGAAAGCAGAACTTCCCACCTATGCAGAATAGTATCCTAGAGTTCTGTCTTTTGTTGGAAGCTCTACAGCTAGTTCCTACAAGGGCATGCATCTGATTCCCCAATCTTAAAAATAGAGCATTTACATGTATAATTGACACACCTTCTGTAGGTAGTTATGGAATGAATGTGATGTGGGAAACAAAGGCAAAAGAAAAATAAAATTTCCTTACTACTCACAGCCCAATGACAAGTCCTTGAAATGCAGCGAGACATTCCCTGACCCACATTACCTACCCGCCCCCCCCACCCAGCATCCTATAAGTCTAGTTTAACTTATAAAAATTCCCTTGGAAACCTCCTTTATCTCTACCCCCTCCCCCAAGATACAAGTTGGCAATCATCCCCCAAGCTTAGGGCCCCCCAATATACATCTTAAAGGTCTCTGTCTGCCCAGGGGTCCTTGTGCTTTAATAAAACCACCTTCTTGCACCAAAGCAGTCTCAAGAATTCTTTCTTGGCTGTCGGCTCCTAACCCCAACATTTCCTACATCAAATGGACTATCTCTGTTGTTGATGTTTACCTATGCATTCTAATTGTCTTCCTCATTGTTCAAAGTGGCTGCCATCACCCCGGGGAACATGCAGCCCTGACACCATCTGCTTCCACAGGTGGAGCTCAAGGTGCCTGACCTGCTGGCAAACTCTTGGGTAAGGGTGAGGTTCCTGGCATCATTATCACTTAAGGCCATGTGAACTTTTCATCCAGGCATTACTAGGTGATATATAGCCATTGCATCTTTCATAGGATTTTAACACAATGTAAACTACAAGAGCAATATACTATAAAAGAATATTTTCTTACTTAAAACAGTTAGGGGGCTCTGGGTGGCTCAGGTGGTTAAGTGTCTGCCTTCTTCTCAGGTCAGGATCCCGGGGTCCTGGGATAGAGCCCCATGTAGGGCTCCCTGCTGAGCGGGGAGTCTGCTCATCCCCCTCCCCCTGCCTGTGCTCTTTTGCACACACACTGTACACACATACACTTTCTAAGATATAGCATTCCACCTAAAGATCTAGGAAAGATTGAGACTTCTGTTAGAGCTACAACTCTAGAAGAGACTACAACACCTTTAAGAAATGATCTAAAGTTTATCATAATCTCCAATCCCCCACCTTCTGTCAACCTTCCTGATGGGACTGAAGCCACGTTTGAAAACATCCTTTCAGTACAGCTGGACCATGCATGTTAGAAACGCCAATGTTCAGAGCAAATAGAATAAATGTCATCTCTGCAATAGAATTACAAAAGGTCACTGAGGAAGGGTTTTAACACCTAAGTCTGACACTGTGCCTGAAATTCCAACCCAGAGCTCCATTATTTAAATTTCTAGATAAAATCTTTTAAAATTTTTAGACCTCCTTTACTGGTAACATGTGGTGTCATTCTTAATCATCATGTCCTTAGTAGGGACAGGTGTAAGAAGGTATTCCACAACCACAAGGACAAGCTGAGAGAGAAGCAATAGTGCATAAGAGGACATTTAAGAGACACCAGCTTGCCAAAGTCAAAGTCCAGCATATCGGGATTCATCCTGGATGGCACCTGCCCAGGATCTAGAATGTGCATGTGAACCAGCTTCCAGAAATGGCCAGGATATTTAAAGGATAAAGGAAGCACCGGTCATGGACCTACCTTGCCAACTAAAGCATTTGGCCTTTATGTATAATCAGTGTAATCTATATAATTTGCAGGGTGGGGGGGAAGAGCAGGGAAGTTCTGTGTGCATCCCCTTCTTCCAACAGTTTCATTGGCATGAGGAGGCTCCAGAACGGAAGCATTATTGTAAAGAGGGGGTCATTTTTATTATAAGGTTCATATCTCATAGCTATATATACCCTATAAAACAAACTTCAAATAGCTACCATTTCACTTTCCTTAGAAGATATTTCAATTATCTCTCAAAACACTTAAGATTTAGAGGATGCCAGTAAATCTCCATTTTCAGAACCCAGGAAGACTTATATTTATAGAAGATTTCAGGAAGTTATGACTTTTAAGGGCTGAACATCTTAAGTTTCGTTTCAAAAGGAAAATGTTCTTGATCTGAAGCGTGTCAGACTCTCAGCCGTGTCTCTCAGGCTCTTGAAAACACTAGCAGGGTCACCTTTGGGGGGTATTCTAGCCTCCTTATCTTCCTCTCCTTTTCATTTCCTTATTGTCACTTCACTATTAATAATCTACAGCTTGAGTTCTGGAGCTCTGAATTGAGACAGGCTAAAAAAATACAATTTAAGAGAAATAATACACTGAAGACTTAAAAGACCAAAGAAGACTCCTCCATACAAAGGCTACATCAGCAGTGATTTCACACGCATACTTCATTAAAGAAATAGGAATAGTATACTTGTCTCCTATTTACATAAAAGGAGAAAACATATTTAAAATCAATAAAATAATACTAATTTACCAATATGAAACTTAGTCTGTGTTTTAGAACTACAAGTTTGACTAAATGAGAAAGCTGAAAGGTCACTGCACCAAAAAAAAAGTGGACTGAAAGCAGTTTACTAAATGGCATTTCTTCATCGTACAGAAACGAAACAAAACTCACAGATACAGAGAACAGAATGGAGGATGTCATGGGGGGTGTGGTTGGTGGGGGGAGGAAGTAGATAAAGGGATTCAAGAAGTACAAACCTCCAGTTACAAAATAAATAAGTCACTGGGATATAATTACAGTGATTATAGCCAATAGTACTGTAGTGCATAATTGAAAGTTGATCCCCCACAAAATCATAAAAGTTCTCATCACAAGAAATGTTTTTTGTAATTTTGTATGTTGATGGATGGTAACTAGCCTCAATTTCGTGAACATTTTGCTGTGTACAAGTATCAAATCATTATGTTTTACACATGGAACTAAAATGTATGTCAATTAAACCTCAATTTAAAAAAAAGAAATACCTTCAATATTACTGTTTATAGACAAAAGCTTTGTCATTTCAATTATTTCCAAATGAATTCCCAAAAGATAATCATTCATTACTTTCTGATAACCACAGGTTCCTTTAATCTGCTTCATTTATTCAAGGATATTAAGTGCTATTCCTTGATGAGCCAAGTAAGCACTTCTTTGGTATTTTACATTCTAACTGGAGATAGACTGAACCAAAAAGAAGGAACTGCTAGATTTTAACTGCAAATGTGTATTGCTTCCCTGTCTTAAGAGCCATTTATTTTAACCGGCAAAAAGAAACATTTATCTTGAAAAGTTCCAACTGAATGCGCTAATCTTTGCTCTAGGGAAAGAAGATTTATTTTCAGTGGGAACATCCAGATAGACGGGAAATTACCCCAGAGGAAGAATATTTCTTTCATTTTATTTTCCACCCCAAAGCCAAAATCCTGCCCCCAACAATAACCAGAATTCAAAACCAGAGTTATCATCCTGGTTTCCCATTTGAAAAAGACTGTCATTCCGAAGTTTTAAATTTCTTCTTCCACCTTTTTCATCCACCATCTTGAATAACACTATGAATAAGGTTTGGAGACAATCATGGATTTTTCAGGATACTAGAGCAATCATGTGAAACACACTATCACTTTCCCAAGTTTAGAGCAATAGCTCCCCAATGTTCTTAGAATAAAATCCCAATTCTTCCTTACCATAGAGGTAAAAGCTCTATGTGACCTAGGCCCCTCTCATTACATCCTCCCTTAGTTCATGTACTCCAGCCACACCACCTACTTTTGTTCATCAAACATGCCAAACTTGTTCCTTCCTCAGGGCCCTCACATTTCCTGCTTCTTTCTGTACTTTGTATGGTTAGCTCTTCTCACTTTGGTGGTCTCAGTTCAGATGTTACCCCTTTCAGAGACATCTTTCCTGGGGATCTTCTTACCTTAAGTATTAACCTCACCCTGGTTATTCTGTGATTTTTTTTCACTTATATAACTAACCAGAATCTCCAATTTGCTTATGTTTATTTTACCTCTTCATTATGTCTTTCTCAACATGCATATAATCTCATGGGAGCAGAATTGAGATCTGGTACTTACTTTATTGCTCACTTGTAAATCCCCTGAGCCAGGAATGTCTTCACATATTTGTTGAATGAGTGATGATGGAGTGTGTGAGTGAAAGGATAAAAGAAATGCCCCAGATTGGGTTGAAATCCAAAATATATGCCCCATAAGCTGCCCCATAAGCTGTATGGGTACACACCAGTTATCTTCACAGTAACATGGACATCAGATACTTTCTTAAACTGCTGTTTAGATTAAATGAAGTAAGGGATGTAATATCCTCAGGACTGTGCTTGGCATATGTCACTCATCCGTAAGCTAATAATCACCACAGTTATGATTAGTGATAATAAAATAGTTCTAACTTACCTCACACTGACCTGGACAAATGAAATGTTATCTGAGTTATAAGACAAATCTCAGTACCCTTCTCACTAAAGAATAAATGAAGAAATTCAATATTGCAAAGGCAAAATCATGATCAGTGATTCTAAATCACTCTTGGAATTGAAGATTAAAACTAAAAGTCTTGTCAATGCAACATTCCATCTTTCATCAGGTGATCCAAACCATGAATACTGCCTAAGCTAAGCTCTCAAGTGCATAGTGGCCAAAGGATTCACTTGCAAAATTACTTCCATACTGTTTGATACTACCTCCCACCCTCTCTCCTCTCTTACCCTCTCTCCTCTCTCTCGTTCATTTTTCTCTCAGTCCTTGCTATAACTGCCAAATTCTTATTTATTCTTACACCATTAATGTCTAAATTTATGTTGTCATTATCACAAATCTTAAAAGTAGCAGTGAAAACTCTGGAGGAGGTAGGCTCAAGTACCCATCCTGTGTGACCTGGAAGAAGACCTCCCTTGAGTTTGACTGTTTTCCACTTTTTAAAAAAAGACAGAAAGAGAGAGAGAGTGGTGGTGGGGGAGGGGAAGAGGAAAAGGGAGAGAGAGAATCCTAAGCAGGCTCCACACCCAGTGCAGAGCCCAACATGGGGTTCTATCCCATGACCCTGAGATCATGACCTGAGCTGAAGCCAAGAGTTGGACACTTAACCCACTGAGCTAGGCCAGTGCCCTGACTGTTCTCCATTTTTTAAATCAGTCTTTCTCATAGAACCTCAATTTTAAAAAGACACCATAAAGAGAAAGTAGTGGGATAACTCTTCTCCTTTTCCAAGGGGAAGTGTGAATAAACACACACACACACACCCCTACAGACGCAGAATAACTATCACCTCCTCACTCAAGCCTTTCCCTCTTCTATCACTGCCACTAAAATTCTAATAGAAATTAATAGAAGCAATATATCAAAGCCCAAAACTAATAATCTTTTTCAAGGCAAGATGATCTTGTTTTTCTTTACAGTTTTCTAGCGTTTCAACCTAACTGT
Organism: Mellivora capensis; assembly: GCA_004024625.1. Classification (NCBI taxonomy): domain Eukaryota; kingdom Metazoa; phylum Chordata; class Mammalia; order Carnivora; family Mustelidae; genus Mellivora; species Mellivora capensis. The sequence continues at coordinate 34,481 of PISX010012527.1, forward strand.
GCATTGCGGCTGTGCCTGTAGCAAGCCGAACATTAAATAAGGCACTTCCTTCTAGCTCTCTTTGCATTGTATTCTTTTTTTTTTTTCTTTCCTGTGAATTACTGTCAAAGCAAAGACCCAGAAAGAAAATGAGTTCATGTATTTGGGGACAAAAGTCAACCCTGGCCCACTATTAATTTTTTAAGGGCTGCTTATTAATTTGGGATGATTGTAGCTTAGGTTTGTCTGTATTTATGTTAGAATTTGGACCACTCATATTTGGGCCACTTTGATAGCATTAAACCAGTCACATGGTACATGAAAACATTATGTTCAAAAATTTTTAAAAATATTAAGGGAAATGAAATAAAATTAAAGTCTGAAAAGTGGTGTACAGTCTTGAACTATAGTGAACATTTTAGCTCAATCACAACTTCTGTGGTCTGATTAAGTGATTCACACTACCGCAGGCTGCTGGCGGCTGCTGGATGGAGTTTCTTAGCTGTTATTGGTGGAATTACTCAGGTCTCCATGTGCCCACACAGCCTTCTTCTCCTGAGTTCGTGTGTCACAGCTCTCTGACCTCCACTCATGATCACACTTGTGACTGCATTTGGGGACCACCCAAATGATATCTAAATTATTCTCCCATCTCAAGATTCCAAAATTGAACATATCTGAAAACACTGTCAAAATCCCTTCCCCCCCCAAAGAAAGTAGCATCACAGGTTCCAGGAATCAGGTGGTGTGTATTGCAGGGGGTGGGGGGGGTGGTACAGTGTTATTCGGCCTGCCACATTTCCCTGCCAACAACAGATCAGTTCTGACTACAGAGACAAGGCCCTATGTCTGACAAATCAAAGCTTCACAATCAATCAAATAAATCTGACGCAGCAGAATGGGCAGTGAACAGGCCTGCCTCACAGCTACATCTGAAAATATAAAAAACACCTATTCAGTTGTGAGTTCTTATCACAAATCCGATATACCCCCAGTTCTCTGATTTCTCACATACTGTAAAATACAACTTTTATCACACATGATGATTTGACATCCTTTCTGATTTACTTTTGCAATTACAAGATTTTTTTCATTCCTTGAGAAGGAACAATGTATTGAAAGTAACAGAACCTTTGTACCCAATTTAATATCTATACATAGATGGCTCTTACACTTCGTAGTATTTCTAGAAACCATTTTCAAGTATCTAAGAAAATGCAATTACTTTTATGCATGTTGTAAAGCCAAATTTGGAAAATAGATCAGTTTGGCATATGCATTTTGATATATCTCATGATCACATCTGTAACTCAGCAGCACTCTTTTGGAGAGAGAAAACTAAGCAGAGAATAGAACACAAAGGGCCATGTAGTAAGTAAATGTAACATGTCTGAGGGGCTACAGAGTTTCCCTTTATTCTTGACCTTACAGAAATAAAAATTTTTAAAACATTATAAAGCAATAATATTAATAATTGCATGCCACAATCTGAACAGGTTAGATGAAATGCACAAATTACTAGAAAGACATAAACTACCAAAGCTGACTCAAAAAGAGAGAGCATGAGAGAAAATATGAATAGGCCTAAAACAGGTAAAGCAATTGAGTTAGGAATTTTTAAAATTTTCCATAGAGAAAAGCCCAAGGTGAGATGGCTTCACTGATGAATTCTACTAAAGGTTTAAAGTAGAATCAATAGCAGTTCTTTAAACTTCAAAAAAAAATATAAGAGGAGGGGGTACTTCCTAGCCCATTCTTTGAAACTATTATTAAATTGATACCAAAACCAGACAAAGACATCACAAGGAAAGAAAACTGCAGACCAAGGTCCCTGTGGATATAGACATAAAAAATCCTCAACAAAATAGTAGCAAACCAAATCCCTATAAAAATATTATATACAACAAACAAGTGGAATTTTTTCCAGTTAGTTGGTTAAACATGCAAAAATCCACTAATTTAATAGCAGTCTATCAACAGAACAAAGGATAAAAATATGACCATTTCATTAGATGCAAAGAAAACTTTTGGCAAAATCCAACAGCTCTTTAAGATAAAAATAATCAACAAACTTGTAGGGAACAGCCTCAACTTAATAAAGGGCAGCTATGAAAATGCCCCAGACTTCATAACACTGGAAGATGGACAGCCTTCCCTCAGATCAAAAACAAGAGAAGAATGCCCATTTTTGCCACTATTATTTCAGCACTATATAAGAGATTATAGTCAGGGCAATTAGGGTAAAGGGGGGGGTAGAGAAGAGGGAAGAGGAGGAGGGGGAGGGGAAAAGGTACTGAGCTGAGGGCAGGGAAGAGAAGTGGAGGGGAGAGAAGGGGAGGAAAGGGGAGGAAGAAAGAAGGAAGGAAGATGTGGGGAAGGAAGGTGGGAGGGGAGGCATCCTGATTGAAAATCAAGACGTTATCGCTATGGATAATGTTATCTTGTATACAGAAAATCCTTAGGAATACACAAATTAACTACTGGGACTAATAATAATAAGCACCTTTAACAAGGTCTCGATATTGAAGGTCAATGTTCAAAATAATTTTCATTTTTATACTATCAATGAACAATATAAAATTAAATTAAGAAAACCACTCCAGGGGTGCCTGGGTGGCTCAGTGGGTTAAAGCCTCTGCTTTTGGCTCAGGTCATGATCCCAGGGTCCTGGGATAGAGCCTGGAGGAGTCTGGCTCTCTGCTCAGCAGGGAGCCTGCTTCCCCTTCTCTCTATGCTTGCCTCTCTGCCTACTTGTGACCTCTATCTGTCAAATAAATAAATAAAATCTTTTAAAAAAATTCCATTTACAATAGCATCAAGAATAATAAAATACTTAGGGATGAGTTTAATAAAAGTGCAAAACCTACCTTGTAAAACTCTAGAACATTGCTGAAACAACTTAAAGAATATCTAAACAAATGGCAAGACCTAAGATGACACTATTCCCCAAACTGATCTACATTTTCAATGCCATTGCAATGAAAATCCTAGCCTCTTTTTGCAGAAACTGACAAGCAGACCATAAAATTTATATGGAAATTCAAGGGACCCTAAGTAGCAAAAACAATGTTGAAAAGGAACAAAGCTGTAGGACACAGACAACCCAATTTCAAATTTTACTATAAAGCTACAGTATGAAGACGAAGTGGGACTAGCATAAGGAAAGACATACAGATCAATGGAATTAAATTAGGAGTCCAGTGATAAACCCTCACCTCACATTTATAGCCAACAATTTTTGACAAGGGTTAAATCTTCTCTTTCAACAATATAATTCAACAGGAAAGGAAGTGTCTTCAAAAAGTACTGCTGTGACAACTGAATAGCCCCATGCCAAAGAATGGAGCAGGACCTCTCCCTCACACCACACATAAAAATTAACTCACAATGGATCAAAGACCTAGAAATTGCTTGTCCTAAATGGAAAAGCTAAGACAATAAAATATTTAGAAGAAATAATAGGAGCAAATCTTCATAACCTCGGGGCAGGCCTTGGTTTCTTAAATATGACATCAAAAATACAAGCAACGAAAGAAAACACAAACTGGACTTCATCAAAATTTAAAACTTTTTCAGTTCAAAGGACAACATAAAGAAAGTGAAAGACAACCCAGTGAATGGGAGGAAATATCTGTAAACCATATGCCTATTAAGGGACTTGTATAGATTATATGAAGAATTTTTATAGCTTATAACAAAAAGATAAGTAACCCAATTAAAAATGGGCAAAGAATCTGAAAAGACAATTCTCTGAAGAAGATATATAAATGCCCTATAAGCACATGAAAAGATGCTCAATATCATTAGCCATTAGGGAAATAGAAATCAAAGCCACAGTGAGATACCACTTCCTTCCGGGATTTGGAGTTGCTGACCTGGAATCCAACATTTACCAAGGGATGCCAATTTCATCTATCTTGAGGTGACTATCCTGCTATCTTCCTAAGAAGCTGGTACTATATTACACATAACTGGAAAATACTTTTTCTTTTCTTTTTTTTTGGGGGGGGGATACTTTTTCTTAATGCAGATCTTACGACTTCTAAGTATGTGAGATGTGCAGAGTACCGGTACCCATGTTTTATCTTCTTTGAGTAGGCTTTCACTCCACAAATTGCTAGGAACTAAATTCTCCTTCTCACACTTTTTTAACTAAAAGTGGGCGGGGGAGGGAGGGGAACATCCTTTTTTATCCTAAGTGTCTGAAATTGCAGAAAACACTCCATTTCACTGAGTGCTAATTTGCCAAAAGCCAATTTCATGTTTCTTCCCCCTCTGGCCTTTCCTTATGCAGAGCAGTCCTATCTCCTTGCTCCAGTCCCTGGGAAATCATGGAAAAACAAATAGAACTATTAGGTGCAGGGAAATCATAGGAAAACAAATACAGCTATTGTTAAAAAGAGCTGTAAGCGTTAATACATGCATTTAAAAAACATGCATATTTGGCTAATTGATTATTCAGGAAATTGTCAAGTCAATGAACCCGGTTTTGTGGATTAGATTTTAGCAAATGGACTTAGAAAGTGTGTTGGGGAGAAAAATGGGGGGACACCAGGATTTGGTAGGGGGAACACTAGTCAGTAGATTCGACCAAAATGTTCCAGGAGACAAACTGGAGGCAAGGATGCAAGCTTTCCTACCTAAAATGCATTTATGTGTTAGAAGCACAGACCAAGAACCTAGACAACCTCCTTTCTACAGTGTTCATAGTAGAGGAGCAGGAAGGGATTAGGGAGGAGTGCAAGGGCCATCCAGGGTGGAAACAGAGTTAGCACCTCTCTTGTGTACGCAGGGAACACAGCACAGGACAGACTAACTTGAGTAAGTGTTAACTGCAAAAGGGCTGAGATTTTACTCTACTTGCAAATTAGAAAAACCGAATCTTTTATAGTGGGCTCTAGGCAAGTCTTCCTGGGTTTCCCTGGAAAGAAACATCATTTTTATACTGGACAGTAAGCAAACATGTCCACTACTCCTCAGGGACACACTATCTCTATTATCTAAGGCTCTTCATGACACAAACGTCTTCGAACAGATATTCCAGAACAAAAGCCACTGATGCCTTTGCTCATAGAACATGCAGAAATGTAAAAATCTGGGAAGAGTTATCTCCCAATAGATAGGATTTCAGGTTAATATTTACTCTTATCCAGCATTGTGGTACATGGACAAACAATTATTTTTTTTTCCTCTTATCAGTGAGAACTAGATGAAAACTCTGAGGTCCTTCTTGGTTTGGAGGAAGAAAATCCTAAGAGACAAAGGCTCCCCTTAATTCCTAGCTCCTGGTTCTGCGCTGGCTCTTAATCATTCCTAATTCTCTGCTTTCTTTATTCTCCTGGCTTTAAACCTAACTTCTATTCTATTTCTTTTAGTCTTTGGTTAATTTCATGGCTAAACAACAATGAAAACCACTGATATTATTATATTATCAACCTGAATCTTTGGTTACCTTGGCTCACCATAGCTATTCCTTACTGAATGCCTTGTATGAAACACAATTCCAATTTAGTGCACTGTTAATTCAGCTGCTGTCCATAAGTCCTTGCTCCAGAGATAAGTTTTCAAGATTCCTCACTCTTAAATGAGAAGAAGAAGAAAAAAAAAGAAGGTTCTCTATGTTATGAGCAACTATTATAAACCAGTAGTTAGGGTGGCAGTGTTATTCTTAGAAAATTTTATCTGCAATTCCTTCATTTTGAGAGGAAAAGAAAGTATCAAATATGCTTATCAAAGGACCATAGCCCTCTTCTCACAAGTCATCCAAAAATGCAAATGTCTTATGGAGCACTGTCTCCAACAATATTCACTCATTTCTATATAATCTTGGCTTTTGGACAAATTTCCCACGAGTATGCCCCTACATTAGTCACTCTTAGTAATTGGCTGACAGACACTGGAACCAAATCTGCTCAATTTTTCTTACTCAGCATTTAAGTAATCCCTACTACTGACAAGACTCCAAGCATCAGTGTTGACCTCAAACATGTCTCCATGTCAACAGACCCAGCCAGCTGAACAAATCCCATAAATCATCAGGGTCTACTTCATAGAACTCAAGTGGCTTTCTCCATAAGTTTCTGTCAGAACTCTTCTACTTGTCTGAAACCCCTTTGCCCACTCAGGAAGAATGTTAGTAGTAGTGTGACAATGGAACAGACCAGAGGTCAGCCACTAGACTGGCAAAGAATCCCCTCCTATATCTAGCAAAGGTAGTATAACCAAGCTTAGCATATTCCCAGCCGGACTGCAACCTCTGTGCACTTACTTTCTCCTCATTTCCAGGCCACAGGTAGAATTCCATTATTCTTCAATTGGCCACACATTTGGTTAAAATGTTCACTATGAATTCTCATGGATCTCCCTAAAATTCTGCTAATTGGTGGTAAAGCTTTCACCCTCCCTCCTTCAAAAAGTCATGCTCCTGTGATGAAAATTATCACAAAAACCTCTGAGAACTTTGAAGAGTCTACCATTTCATTCCACTTGCAAGCTAACCTACCACCGTTTCATGGATGCAGATAGATGATACCGGACTCTTGGTTCAGATACAAAGGCAACATTCCTTCTAGCAACAACTGTAACTAGAGTATCTAGAAGAAAATATTATCTCTGTTATCCAAGGCTGGTCACTTTACAAATCTCCTTTAAAAGATGGATCAAAACCAGCAGCAATTAATACCTTGCTCAACAGAGGTACAGAACTTTGGGGGAAAAAAAAACTGCTAAGAATATTTTCTCACAAAGGTATGTAATGATTAATGCAAGCAAACTACTCATGTGGAACAAAATATCCAGAAAAGAAACAGTTACTTAAACTTATGTCTGTGTATCAGTAATAAGTCTATTTAAAAATGTTATTTTCTGAAAACTGTCTGTGATTCTCATAGACTGAATTTTCATTTGGAAATTTAAATTTCCTCCAATTGCTCAGGAACTGGCTTGGCTTCAAAACTGGCAAATTTTGCTAAAGAACATCATCAAAATTGTCGGAGACAGCTCTGACCTATTAATTGTGACAATTCAAACCTCAGGATTTAAGTAGCAGAGTATTTTTTAGTGACAGTTTGGACTTTCCCTTGACTTGTGTTTTTTTTTTTTTAAGATTTTATTATTTTTTTGACAGAAAGAGAGATCACAAGTAGGCAGAGGCAGGCAGAGAGAGAGAGGGGGAAGCAGGCTCCCTCTTGAGTAGAGAGCCTGATGCAGGCTCGATCCCAGGACCTTGAGAGCATGACCTGAGCTGAAAGCAGAGGCTTAACCCACTGAGCCACCCAGGTACCCCTTGACTTGTGTTCTTGAAGAAGATAGTAACCTATAGTTTGCATCTTCCCTCCAGTCTTTGAAAATGGAATCTTTAAAGTTATGGGGTCAATAGCTACCATTTAAGTAGAACAAGAATACCTTTATGTTTCCTTCCTTACCTGAGCTACTTATGTATTATTATGTCCTTTCTTTGAGTTAAAGCATTGAAGATACTCGCTAAAGTATGAGTCATATTATCTGGAGAAAATGTCAATACTACCCAAAACCATAAACTCAGTCATATCAACATGATCACATTGGCAAGAAGACAGGTCAAAAGCTAATTCAGGTGGCACTGGGGAAGGGGCTTGGACCACACAGAAGGGATACTGTCTGCAGGTGCCGTGTAGAAGCACCTGAGGAAGTCACAACATAGGAAGAAGAGACTATTAAAAAGGTGATTAAACAGAGAATAAAACCCCACCTGAACACGGGGTGAAACCAAGAGATTACTGACATCCTTTTCTGATGAAAGCCTTACATAGAAGTGGGAAAATAACAAATTATATTGAGCATTGAGACCCTGTTCTAAGGCCTTTACATTTGTTATTTTATCTAATTCACAATAAGTGGCTGAAGAAAGCAATATTATTAACCCAATTTTACAGGGAAAGCTGATATCTGGAGAGGCTTAAATGAGTTACTGAGATCACCCAAGTGACGACTTGTCAAACCAGGATTCCAACGCAACCAGTCTCATTTCCAAGTCTGACCTCTGAGCAGCTATGTAATATGCTAATAAAATCAATTGTTCTTGGCAGCATTTTTGCAGCGTCTCAAAATGGAAAAAGAGCCCGAGATATTTTCAGAGGTGAAGGCTAGGTTGTAGGCTTTTAGTTTTTCTCACAAGGTGAGGCGTTGACCAGGACGGGGCAGAATTTCCAGAATCAGAGTTTATAATAGTACAGGAGGAATCTTGGAAGAATGTTGATGAACAAGGTGTTAGGCTAGATCCATACACTGTTTTTGTTGGACCTGCAGTTTATCTTTCAAGATGCAGTATTTTCTGAAGCAAGAAACCAGGTTATCTGTGTTTATTCTCTGTATTCCTTAATATAAGAGAAGGGAGGTGGTGGGTTATCTTCCAGCCATGTTTAACACAGTCAGCAACCACTGTGCTCTCACTTCTCATTGCGTCCATCTCAAGTAAGACAGGCTGGAAAGAAGGGATCAAAAGAAATTTTCATGAAACCTCAGGATAAGTGCCTTTTTGTTTTAAGAATTAAAATTCCTAAGGAGCACAGCCATTTACACTAAGCTAAGCCTTTTTAAATGACAGAACACCTTCCTGCATGGTTGCTAATATGAATCACATAGCACACTTGCACTTGGTCGCGGCTAACTCTGCCTCCCCTGCCGCAGATTCTGCTTAGATTCCACTTGGATGCGTGGCATCTGTGCATCTGGCAAGGAGTTTGCTTTAAGCTGCTGTGAATAGAAAAACAAACAAACAAAAAAACCACCCCCCCCCCAAAAAAAAAACAAAAACAAAAACATAGGGATCCTGTGGTTTCTGTGCCAACTAATACAAACTACTGTGAATTTCCATTTGAAGCAAACCTGGGCTTGATTTTCTATTCTTACTTCCTCTGAGTATGTGATCTGGAAAATTTAACTTCTCCAGACTCCAGTTTGCACACTGGTCAGATGAGGATAAAAGTGTGATATCATCTGCCTCACTGGGCTGCAGTGAGAACAAACAAGATAATGCATATATAATTCCCCTTTGCTCATAGTAGAAACCCAAATAATGTTAAGCATACTGAGTATTATTATATATGTGTGTGTGTATATATACATATATATAAGTACAGTAAGTATATTAAGTATTAAGATTAGTGCTGATTATTGTTCACTTATTATTATTGTTATTAATTTGAGACCGACAAAGAGGAAAGAAAGAAGCACACATGGTAAAAGGGTTACATGGAAGAACCTGGTACTGTGCTCACAACCAAATTAACCCTAATGCACATTCCTTATTCTGAAAGTTGTCACACTCTTCCATCTGTAATTTGAAACTGTTTATGCAACACTGCAATAATATTATATACTTTGGGGTCTTTCCATCTATACAGCTATATGCAATATACACCTACTTTAAAATTTACATTAAAAATAAAATTCAGTAATCCAATAATTTTTAAAAGACTTGCCAGAATCCAATTATTCCTTCTGCATCCAAGATATTAAACTCATTATTATAAGCCTCGATCCACTTGTAATACTATCAGTAAAGTTCAAAATTCTTTCCTGCAGCAAATTTTTTCTGATGAGAAGCTGAAGTTGACTGAAGGTAAAGGGAGTTGGGTACAAGTGAATGATGTCAGTCTTTTGGTCTCAGATAAGATTCCTTCTATTTCCTCCTCATCCAAGGAAGCTTCTTACTTGCTTTCATCTGAAGGCAGAGCGCGGAATACTGATGAAACAAGGCTCCATCTAACTTCAGAGATGAATGTGTGGACAACTCACTTGGATTTTAAACACAGAGTTTGCATTTCCATGGGGTCAGTTAATCTGTCAAAACCAATAACAATTTTCTTTCCACGGACAGAACAAGCCAGGTCCCGAACCATGTGCCCTACTGTGATGTGACTTGTACATTTTTAGTACATTCAACTCCTTTTTATGAAAAATGTGTTTTGAAGTTGTTGACAAAGAGAAAAAGGACAGAACTGAATTTCATTGGAGATGTACAGAAAACAACAAAAAAGAGTTATTAACACATTCTGAGAGGTGAATTTGGGCTCTGTCTTATATTTTAGTTTCCTTCAGAATATACAGGAAGGAATGTATATACACTCTTGCCAATACTGTGGATTTTTTTTTCTCTCTGCTTAATGGAAATTTTCTACAAAACCCATTTTTTTTTTTTACAGAGAAATACAATAGTAGGGCTCTGAATAAGACTTAGTTGTTAAACACAACCAAGTGACAGGGACATCTGAATGGCTCAGTCGGTTAAGCATCTGCCTTCAGCTCAGGCCCTGATCCCAGGGTCCTGGAATCAAGTCCTGCACTGGGCTCCCTGCTCAGCAGGGAGCCTGCTTCTCCCTCTGCCTGCTCCTCCCCCTGCCTGTGCTTGCACACGTTCTCTCTCTCTCTCTCTCTGATAAATAAATAAATAAATAAATAAATAAATAAATAAATAAATAAATAAAATCTTTTAAAAAGAAAGTGGCAGAAACTCAGAAAAATTATAAATTGTATTTGTTTTTTGCAGGTAAGGTGAGCAGGTGTACTGATGCTTGGGAGATGGATGGGGAATGAGCAGAGAGGGAATATATTCACAAAAACACACCTCAAAAGCAGGATTGTGCTTTCCCTCCTTCTCTTGTCCCCTGGGTCCCTGAAGTAATGCAGAATCCTACTGAGTGTCCACACACATACCCTTGAGAACCCAGAAGAAGACAGTTTCCAGCCATGACCCATTACACCTCTAGTGTGCTCAATCACCAGACTATGAGTTTCTCCACCCAGGACTTCTTTATACTCGTATCAAGTAACACATTGTCGATTCGTGAGGTTTTTTTGTTTTGGTTTGCTTTTAATTCACAATTAATGAGCATTATTTCCTCTCCTCTCCCTGGTGTGAAAAAAAAATCAGATATAGCTTTATAAGTGAAGAGGTACCATCACTACAAAAGCTGTTTCTTCCATAGACGTGGCAATTAAAATGGTACCACGTCTGGTACCATTGGGCATAGATTGGACTTGCGGGCATAGACTTGCAGGCATAGATTAGTGATTCTCAGCAGGTGGTTCCTGGACCAACAGTATCAGTGACAACTGGAGACTTGTTAGAAACAGAAATTCTCACCCAAGGCCTCCTAGATCAGAACTACGTGGGTAGGCTTAGCAAGCTATGCTGCAGTAAGTCTTCCGGGGAATTCTGATGCATGCTAATGTTGAGAACCCTTGCCTCATGACAGCTCTGACAATCAAAATGGAGGAGATGTTTTGGAGAAGGAAGAACATGCGTGCTCACAGTGTGCCACAAGCACCAGAAACACAACTCAGAAAAGCAAGAACCAAAGAGGTACACTGACTAACAAAACTGAAACATCTAAAAGCTGGTTAAATTGTTGGACAACACTGGGACGCCTGGGTGGCTCAGTTGGTTAAGCGGCTGCCTTCAGCTCAGGTCATGATCCCAGCGTCCTGGGATCAAGTCCCACATTGGGCTCCTTGCTCAGCGGGGAGCCTGCTTCTCCCTCTGCCTCTGCCTGCCACTCTGTCTGCCTGTGCTTGCTCGCTCTCTCTCCCTCTCTCTCTGACAAATAAATAAATTAAAGAAAATTGTTAGACAACACTAAGGACCCCATTTCCTTCTGTTTCTTCTCTATGCTCCTCACCTTCCTCTTCTTTACCTTGAAGTAATCAAAACAATAACCTACGGTCAAGAGATGCAGATAACTTAAATGTGCGGCGTAAAAATAGAGGGAAAAATGTTAGTTGTTGTCTCAGGCTAGTGGGACTCTGGATACCTTTCACTTCCCTCTGTTTATAATTCTGTGTCTTCAAATTTACCCGCAAGAATGGGTATCACATTTGTACTTACTAAAATATGAGAAACAAAGCAGTTAGGAAAGAAGGGACACAGGAAGACAAAAGAAGAAAAGGAAAGGAGGAAAGACTGAAAGACAAAAAGAAAAGGAGGGAGGGAATGAAGAAAAAGGATGAAAAAAATCCTTCTTTAAAAAATGTTTTTTTCTTACGGATTTCTCAGTAAAGCAAGCACATTCCCTTGGCCTTCACTAAGCCCTGAGAAAACCGTTACCATGGCAGATATGACACAGCACCTACATCCGTGCACCTGTGTTAAAACAGACCGGCCATGTCAGCATGTGAAATCTGGGTGGTCTCTTGTGACTTTCATTTGTTTTTATTTGAATACCAGGCAGGCAAATAGAATTTTCAAGAATGGAAAACTGTCTGAAAAAATTTTAATTACATTTAATAAACAATGATTGTTTTCTATTCATAGCAATATTATTTTCATGGTTTTCTTTCTTCTGTTTTGAGATAACAATAATAGTGTCCAGATGGCTTTCATGCACTTCCAATAACTCAACATTTATGTTTTTGTAATATGTCAATTATCCAGCAGGAGCCTCTATAAATAATAGAAAAAATGCAGAGAGAAAATACATTATCCTGTATTTCATATGAAAAAAGTATACCTTTCATTAAATTGTGATCTCATTCTTTTCAAAAAAAACCCACTAAAATATATTTTTCATAACAGAAGCAGATCCTGGTGACACTCCATTATTAAAGTACAATTATGTGGTTCATATCTAATGGTACATTCTAGAAACACACTTTTTTTTAAAGAAGCCAACAGTCTCATTTATACTAGATTATAAACTTTCCTGATTAAATGAGCATTTGATTCACAAATCAGTTCCCATTCAATGATCTGATTTATCTTTCTACAACTTTTTATTTTTACTGAATGTTCAAAAAATTGTTGGTCTTATGAGGTGTCTGGATGGCTTAGTTGGTTAAGCATCTGTCTTTGGCTCAGGTCACCTGCTCAGCAGGAAGCCTGCTTCTTCCTCTGCCTGCTGTTCCCCCCTGCTTGTGTCCTTTCTTTCTCCCTCTCTCTCTCTCTCTCTCTGTTTCTGTCAAATAAATTTGTAAAATCTTTAAAAAAATTGTTGGTCTTACAAAAAATTTTTGCTCTGAAGAAAAATGCAATTCATATTCAAAAATTTTTCTAGTGTTCAGCCCAGGCACCTTGGCTTCCCATTATGCTGCACTGTGATGTTCTGTACACACCAGCAACATGCCCAGAGGTGTGAGAGATGCACTGTTCAAGTAGGATAATAACACTTAGAGAACACTCCAAACTGTTTCCTCCTTGGGAATCCTCTAGACACCTTCTATAGTAAACACTTTGTTTAAATCACGTGCTTACAAACCTGACTGACCATGGAAACTCTGATATGCATAGTAACTATTCATATCTGGAATAATTACCATTCTATGGATCATATCTGATAGAATTTTGCTTTCAACTTCACCTTACCTTCTCTCTATAAAAAACTGCCCGCCTCATGCTAACATGTAAAACTTTTAGTGACTTAGTAATATAATTTTACCAAAGGGATTTGCAAAGAACTAAAGCCTTCTAAAATGACGTTGTGGGAACACAAATGGACACTTTAATGGTTGAATTTCAAACCCTGGGAGAGGACCATATAGGAAATAACTGTGTGTTTCAGTGGTACACTTCGGTGTAACCCACCAAACCACATACACACACAAATGATGAAATAATACTTTGGTCAAACAGGCACTACCAAAGTTGCTGAATAAACATAAAATTCAAAAATACATATTTTTAGAATGAGGTAAGTTCAAAGCCAAACAAGACTATATCTCATTCATGAGTAGGGATGGATCTAGTGCAACATCATTGTGCCAACTTGTCCTTATCTCCGACCTGCCCTACCGTCCCTCCTACTTCTTTCTCCTCTTCTTTTTTCCTTCTCTCCCTGTTTTCCTTTTTCCCTTTTGTCTCCACAAAGAAACACATCCCTTCTCCTATCAGACCAAGGGAGCGGAAACTGAGTCAGCATGCTCTGTGGTCGGGCTATCTGCAGACTTTACTGCAGCTCTAGTCAATTTTGATCACCCTTCTGAAGTTGGGATCTTGACCTTCCTTCCACAGGGTCTGGGATCTGAGCGCTGAGGAGGTGCCACAATGAGGACATGTCTCACAGGTGTGTCCCCAGCTTTATGAACTGTGCTCCATCAGCCTCTGCTTTAGATCTTGAGACAGCTGTTAAAGGTCACTGGCAATCTGTCTTGGAACTACACCCTGCTGCCCACTGTGTGTGCTATGGGAGCCGTTGGCCCTGCTGCCCCACACCTGGTCTCGAGAATGGTGTGAGACAATAAATCAGACCCCATGTTATAAAGGCTCCTCTCAGGTAGTTCTTCCTTCTGTCTCAGGGGGATTCTCTAGGATCTCATACCTTGCCTCCATTCTGGAGACAATACCCCCAGCCCTCACTGGAGTGGAAAGTGTTGGGGGGTAGTGGAGTGCTCCTGCACGCTTTGTCCTCCACTGGAGGGTATTCTATCCCACTCATCCATATGCTCCTTTCTCCTGGGCCTGGACTATCGAGGATGCTTGTCTCCCTTTGTTTTAGTTGGGGTTGAGCACAGCAGTGGTTGTCCTCTCTTCTGAAGGTCGTGTCACTTATACTTTGTTATATAAAGTTAATTTTGTCCTCAGCTCTCTGTTGCTTTAAAAATAAACTATGATTATGTCACTTGTTTGGGTTACTAGTGTGAGAATCACAGTCTCTTATCACCTTCTACATCCAAAATGGAAGTGAGTCTTTGTAGCGCACTTTTTATTCAGAAAATTTCTATTCTTAGAACTCAAAGTGGTTCACAAATGAGATTTATTCCTCATGTACCCTCCAGAATTGAAAAAAAGCAAGCGATTAAGAAAATCCACAACATAAAGAAAATCCACAGCATAAAAAAGTGGCTTATAACAGATTCCCTCAAATTGTGAATTCTGTGCTTACACTTAGCTGAGCTAGAGATGAGTTTACTTAATAAGAATAAGAAGGAGAGAAAGCAGATGAAGAGAAGGAGAAAGACAGGAGGAAAAGATTACAGTTTAGCTAACCATACTTTTGGCAAAGCCTTTTTTCTTTTGTATTCGCCTCTGGGATTGGATAAAGGCTACATGACCCTATGCACATGGCTTCTACTTCATTGTGTCTATAAAGCATGGGAATTAGGCTGACAAGCACTGTCATCAATTCATACAGTTAAAATGTTTGATTTCAAGCTTTTTACAGTGCAAACTATATATACTCTTGACATTCTCACTCTCTGATCTTTAACAGACTTTTCTATAGTTACAGGACCTCAGGGTAGGAAGCAAGACCCTCACACGTCATCATTACATCAACCGAAAAACATACAGGAGATAATAATTTATTGTAATTACTGACTGAGCCAGAAATATACCAGTGTGACACTCAAGGAAGTAAACATTGCCTGAAAATACAAACGGTAGGTTAAAATCACTTATATATACAATGGCAAGGATTTTCAAAAGATATATTTATCCATTTGAGAGAGTGAGCCAGCATAGGGAGGAGCACAGGGAGACGAGAAATCCTCAAGCAAACTCTCCATGGAGCATGGAGCTTAATGCAGGGCTTGATCTCATGACCCTGAGATTATGACCTGAGCCCAAACCAAGAACTAGACACTCAACTGACTAACCCACCCAGGAGCCCCTAAAATGGCAAGGATTAGCTCAGAAATGCAGAAGTAAAAAACAAAATGCATCACCACAGACAGGTCCCTTTCCTGGTCATTCTGGTCAAAGGTCAGAGGACGTGATAAAGTTTAGTAAGCATTAAAGTTTTCCTTCATATCTTTTCATGGCTTGAATACTCATCTGTTTTGTTTTTGTTTTTTTTTAAGATTTTATTTATTTATTTGACAGAGAGACAGATCACAAGTAGGTGGAGAGGCAGGCAGAGAGAGAGAGGAAGGGAAGCAGGCTCCCTACTGAGCAGAGAGCCCAATGTGGGGCTCGATCCCAGGACCCTGAGACCATGACCTGAGCCAAAAGCAGAGGCTTTAACCCACTGAGCCACCCAGGTGCCCCTACTCATCTGTTTTTATCAATGAATAATATTTCATTGTCTGGATGAAACCGTTTATTTATCCTTTCACCTACTGAAAGATGATCTTGGTTGCTACTCAGTTTGGGCAATTACAAAGAAAGCTGCTATAAACATCGGTATGCAAGTTTTATGGTGAATGTAAGTTTTAAACTCAAGGGTAAATACCATGGAGAGGGACTGCTGGATCATATGGTAAAAGTATGCCTAGCTTGGTTATAAAAACAAAAACAAAAAACTGCCAAATTGTCTTCCAAAGTGGCTGGTGTCACTATGCATTCTTCCAGCAATGAAGGAGAGCTCCTGTGTCTCTCCACATCCTTGCCAACAGTTGGAATGGTCAGGATTTTAGATTTGCCCATTTTAATAGTGGTATCTCGTTTTAATAAGCATTTCCCTAATGACATCATTTTGAACATCTTTTCATATACTTATTTACCATCTGTATATACATATTCTTTGGGGAGGTGTCGGTCATATTTTTTGCCCATTTTTAATTGACTGCTGGTTTTCTTATTGTTGAATTTTAAGAGCTCTTTGCATATTTTGGATAATAGTACTTTATCAGACATTATCTGTTGCAAATATTTCCTCCCATTCTGTGGCTTGTCTTCTCATTCTCTTGACTATGCCTGTTTCAGAGCAGGCTAATTTGTGTTGTTTTAAGCTATTAAGTCTGTGATTGTTTGTTATAAGAGTGACAGAAAGCAAATATTGCAGGTGATTATAAAATGATTCAACTAAAACTCATCTTTGAGAATTTTGAAACACCGTACCAAATGAGCTATCTTAGCTCTTCTAGGTAAGAATTCCCTATTTCTCTATGGCCATTTATCAGACAATATCAATATTTTTTAAAATTTTTATATAAATTCCAGCTAATTAATGTACAGTGTGATATTAGTTTCAAGTGTACAACACAGTGCTTCAACACTTCAGACATTACCCGGGGCTCATCACAAGTGCATTCCTTAATCTCCATTTATACCCAGATGTTATTTTAAAAAGGTGAATGTTTGAACTTTTTTCATTTCTTTATGTCTTCTGTTTTGCTTATCTGGGCCATATTTGCAAATCACTGATCATCTGCCATCTAAATTTTATTTCCAGAAGTCTTTGGATATTTTCGCTAATGTAGTAGACAATTTTCATTCTGAACAAACACAAAATTAGAGATATTTATCAGGACTTTATATCAAAGTTACACTCTGAAATAGTATAGCCCCTATTACTGACCTTCTGCTTTCACCTCAAGGTATTGTACTTCAGTTCCAGGGTATGTCAGAAATTCAAGTCTTTAAGGAAAGGGGCTCTGTGTGTGGCTTTTGTGCCTTTAATTACAACAAAATATTATAATTAGATAAACTTTTTAGTATATGAAAATGAAGGTCCACCTTCATTTTTATATTTTTAAAGTTTAATACAGAATCTTTTATATAAATATAAATATTTATAAATATAAATATATATACATAAAATATATTTATATTTTTAAAGTTTAATACAGAATTTTAAAAAGCAATTAGGAATTACTACAATTTAAACACATTATATCAGCTAAAAACATATGAGGACCCATATAGGTATAAAATTAGATGGCTTATTTAAGCACTGCCTTTTTATATACTATAACAATAAGAAAGTATGATTTCAGAAATAAATAGTTAAGACATGATGCAAAGAGTAACTGCACTAAAATTCACTTAAGAACACATTCAGAGGCAGATGTGGGAAATTTTGTGAATTGGGAATTTGGTTGACTTATTTGTATTTTCCTCTTACTTTCTCATCCCTTTAAAGGCCCATCTGCATTCCCCTAACATGTTCTCCTGCAGGAAAAATTCTGATCCTGTGAGTTCTCTACTTGCTAAATGATTTATCCCAAACCCTGTGAGGAATATTGGGCTCTAAATAAACTGGTTCCAGTCTACCCAACCAGCATCAATCTTTACCACCTTTCCTACCCACAAACCCTGCTCTCCATCAGATGGAGTGACTCACCCCTCCCAGAACACGTGCTGCTTTTGCATCCCCCCTCCCCACTGGTCATACTTTCTCCTGAATACACTTCTTCCCTTCTCTGATACATTACTGTTGAATCTAATACCATTCACCTGAAATCTTATTCTCTCTCTGGAGATTTCCTGATGTTTCCAAACATAATTAACAACCATTTCCCCCAACTTCCTTAACACTGTAGTCTCAACTGATTTTTGTACCTTCACATGGTGCTATTTATTACTTTGTAAAATGTCCTATGACTCCACTAGATCAGGACCCCCTTGATCAAAAGTAAATATTGTTCATATTTGACACTGTAATAATACTCTGTAATAAACAATGCGGACAGGCTGAGGTATGGAAGTGATGAATGACTGTATTGTGCACCTGAAACTAATATTACACTCTACATTAACTAAGTGTAATTTAAATAAAAAACTTAAAAAAAAAAAACCTTTGCTAGAGGCAAAGGGGGTCCTCTTCCTGATCTGGGAGGAAGACCACTACTCTGTGAAGCAGCTTCTTTTTTATTTCTGTACTTCATGAATCTTTGTCTCCTTCTCTAAATGGCTTGCTCTTGAATTCTGTTCACCCAAAGCCAGGAACTCTCTTGGCAAGGGGCCTGAGACCCACTCTCGGGGCCTCGGTCTGCACGGAATCACAACCACATTTATTGTTTGTGAAAATATATAGTTTCATTATTTGGTAGAAGCCTTGAGATTAACTTTAAATAGTTGCCCATTTAGGAAAAATAATACAGTCATTTAAAATTATTTTTATTTCCTAAGTTTTTATGTTTGTTCTCTTAGGATTTATGTGATTTTTTTAGTGCACGCACGCATGCAAGTGTGTGTGTGTGTGTGTGTGTGTGAGAGAGAGAGAGAGAGAGAAACAAGCTGAGTTTAAACTGCCTCGCGCCCTCACTCTCCATCCCTTATCTACCCCCCTCTTGCTCAGTGACCACTCAGTGGGCTTCTACTATAACACCTGCTCTCACATAATAACAATAATAGTAGCAATCATTCACCATACTTATTATGTGCCAAGAAAAGATGCGTGCTTTGCGCATATTAGCACATTTAATCTTCACGACTACTGTAGGTGGTTGGCACTTTTATCATCTTCACTTTATGGATGAGGAAAGTAAGGCACAGAGATGTTAGGTAATTTCCTTCATGAAATTAATCAATGTTTTACTTTATTCTCTGTCATAGACAGGTCTACTTATTGTAAATGGGCAAAAGAAGTTTCTTCCAAATAGCACTGTGTTTAGACACACCTAGGATAATGCTCCAAACATGTCATATTTACCGCCTATGGCTACAGCTCTCCAGACAGCAGTCTTTTTTTTTTTTTTTAATTTCTTTTCAGCGTAACAGAGTTCATAGTTTTACACCACACCCAGTGCTCCATGCAATGCGTGCCCTCCACTATACCCACCACCAGGCTCCCCCAATCTCCCACCCCCCGCCCCTTCAAAACCCTCAGGTTGTTTTTCAGAGTCCATAGTCTCTCATGGTTCATCTCCCCTCCAATTTCCCTCAACTCCCTTCTCCTCTCCATCTCCCCATGTCCTCCGTGTTGTTATGCTCCGCAAATAAGTGAAACCATATGATAATTGACTCTCTCTGCTTGACTTATTTCACTCAGCATAATCTCTTCCAATCCCATCCATGTTGCTACAAAAGTCTGGTATTCATCCTTTCTGATGGAGGCATAATACTCCATAGTGTATATGGACCACATCTTTATCCATTCGTCTGTTGAAGGGCATCTTGGTTCTTTCCACGGTTTGGCGACCGTGGCCATTGCTGCTATAAACATTGGGGTACAGATGGCCCTTCTTTTCACTACATCTGTATCTTTGGGGTAAATACCCAGTTGCGCAATTGCAGGTTCATAGGGAAGCTCTATTTTTAACTTCATTACCCTGATCCCCAAACCAGGCAAAGACCACACCAAAAAGGAGAATTTCAGACCAATATCACTGAATATGGATGCTAAGATTCTCAACAAGATCCTAGCAAACAGGATCCAACAGCACATTAAAAAGATCATCCACCATGACCAGGTGGGATTCATCCCTGGCTTACAAGGCTGGTTCAACATTCGCAAGTCAATCAATGTGATAGAACAAATCAATAAGAGAAGAACCACATGGTCCTCTCAATTGATGCAGAAAAAGCATTTGACAAAATCCAGCATCCGTTCCTGATTAAAATGCTTCAAAGTAAAGGGATAGAGGGAACATTCCTGAACTTCATAAAATCTATCTATGAAAGACCCACAGCAAACATCATCCTCAATGGGAAGAAGCTCACAGCCTTCCCGTTGAGATCAGGAACACGACAAGGATGCCCACTCTCACCACTCTTGTTCAACATAGTATTAGAAGTCCTAG